>JASDQU011314462.1:8640-24596 GCA_032191745.1 Picea mariana
CTTCTCTTGTATTCCATATCTCTAATTTTCTTTATTTTATTCCTTGATAAGTGAGTGTTTGCAGTTTAGTACTACTGCTACTGCAATCACATTGAATCGGTTGTTTGATGAGCAAACAATTTTTCCTCTATATTTGCTATCAGTAAATACAATACTGGTGAGCTACTTGGATTACTATATATTATATCCTTTCAAGGGGTGCATTATATATTTTCTTCTACTTTGAACAAGGTAAGATTCATTTTTCATTGATGCCTCATTTTGTTTAATAGTTTTGTAAGTTTCCCTCATATCACTTGATTTTATAATCGACTCAGATGACGAATTACGACCTCTGTCATGTTCTGCCATTAGTTCCATTTGAAGATTAATTCTTATATAATTAACGGAAGAAAACAAACCTGTCAAAAACCTCTTTTATATTTATTATGCCTTGACATCACCCTTTTGAGCCTTAAGTGTAATCTCAGGAACAATATCTATTTTGGTGCCATTTCTGGGGATGGAGAAACAAAGTTATTTTTCCCTGGGAGAAATGACAAGGAAATATTTTGTCTTTGATAGTAAACAATGATTGAATATTGTATTAAGGATTTTATCTTTCACTTGGCAACTCCACTACAGATAAGCTATCATTCGGTAGAAAGAATACTAGGAAGAACCCAGATGATCAATAGACTACGCCTGTAGCCAATCCTGAAAAACTATTAAAACAAAGGGTATACCTCAAGAAGACTTCTGCATCCACAAGTAAGGTTTACCAACCCAAAAATGTGCAAACCAATGCTAAGGTTCCACTCGAACAGTCAATCTCACAAGAAGGCTACCCGCAAATCCACCTCGGAGATACATCAACTGATAAACTTGAATCTGAAATCGTAAACCTCGAGCTGGTTTTACCTGATATAAAAGTTGAGACCGATTTGAATTCCCCCTTTATTAGTAAAGGTAAAGGGTTATTTTCAATACCCTCTTTTATTGATATTTCATGGGTCCCCGAAGTATAGGTTTCGATTCCATGAAACTATGAGGAGTATATCTCATATCCTAATTCAACTCCTGTTGGTTCTCCTATTTATATATCCTGTAAGTCCGAAGAACCCAATCCTCATTTCCATTTTCCCCCCTTTCATATTTTCAGTCTCCTACTGGTCTGTTGCCAGAACCCCATTCTTGTCATCCTAAGGTAGCCGAAGGGCCACTTCAAGTTTATGAAAACCCTCTCTTTAATTCTCGAAGTTCATCACCTCTACATCAAATGGATGTTATTGGAGGAGGTGAGGCCGGAGGTGGAGCTGGAGGTATCAGAGGAGGAGGTGGTCAAGGACCACCACCTCCACCCCCTACGATTTTTTCCAAAGTAGCAACCATATACAATCCTTTAGTCCTCCCCCCCATCCTTCATGAATTACTAGAAAATTATATGAATAACTTACCGAAATTCACAAGAGAAGGAGACTTAACTGCCATAGAGCACATAATTGTTTTTGACCAATTCAATGATATCCTATGCATTGAGCATGAGGATGTTTACTTGAGAATTTTGGTTCAAAATTGTGAAGGACAAGTCAGAATCTAGTTTCGAGGGCTCCCGATAGGTTCTATAGCATCTTATGATGCACTAGAAACCACCTTTTTAAGGTAGTGGGGAGAGAGAAAAGACCATTTGTATCATTTGACGAAATTTGGGGACTTGAGGTAAAAGAGTTCCAAGTCAGTATTAGAATTCATGCAAAGGTTTAATAAACTCTATCATAAAATTCTAGCCGAAATTAAACCCTCCCAGTCCACAGGTAAAGTAACTTTCGCAGGATCTTTCGAGCCCAACTTTGCCCTACTTTTGAGAGAAAGGAGATCTGTTGAACTCACAAGAATGCAGGACGACACCATCGAAATTGAGTCGAACATGATGGCATCGGGTAAACTAAAAGAAAAGGTTGAAATGAGAGCCAAAGAAACAAAACGTTTCAGAGAACAAGATGGACCTTATGGATCTGGGAGGTCCGCGGAGGATAAAATGGACGACATGGATAAGATAATAAAAGAGTTATCAAACAAGATTTCTAGTATGGAACTTGACCAAGATAAACCTAATTTGTTTTCTAAGAGATATTTCAGAAGGAATCCCAACCCTCAGATCCTACAGAGACCAATAAAAAATGAGGATCAGAAAATCAAAGCCCTTTTTAAAATAGAAAACTTCATGCAAACTGATGATACACAAGGCTATGAGGGGTTAGGTGAAGATATAGACAACCTCAGTGATAATGACCATGAACCTCACCTAACTAGACAAGATTATGAAGGGTATTTAGATCAAGAACCATTTTCTAGAAATGAAGAAAGTATAAATAATGTGGGAGGGTCTGATTATCAAGGAATTGTCAACTCTATAATGGTTGAGCTTCAACAAAAATACAACTTAAGGCCTAGAGATAAAATTTCCACAACTTCTCCATTGAAGAATATCTTGTCGAGACCTAAAATGAACGACCCAGTTCAAACATCCACTGGAACGTAAGTTGCCAAACAAAAATAGCTGAAACGCAAGATGCCAAAACAAAAATAGCCGAAACACAAGCTGCCAAACAAAAACAGTCGAAACGCAAGCTGCCAAAAAAAAAACAATTGAAATGCAAACTGCCAAGAAAAATACAGCTAAAACAAAAGCAATGCAAACTAATAGGAAGAAAAAGAGAGAAACAAATATCCCAACTAGAGAGGCCGAAAAGATAATTAGAAGTTTCAATCTGGAAAATGAAATTAATAAGATTAAAATTCCTATACCTCTGGTTGAGCTGGCGAAAAATACGATGTATAGAAAAAAAATTGCCAAGATGATAAATTTCTCAGATGCTAAAAGTCATGCAGATACTATTAATTTAGAAGATGATAAACCCACTATAATGTTTGGTTCTCATATAGAAAATGCTAAAGATCCCGTTGCTCCTTTTTATATTATGCTGAATCTGCATGATCACCTACTCCATAACTGTATGTTGGATTCCAGAGCCTCCCAAAACTTGATTCCCAAAGTTTTGATAGAAAAACTGGGTCTTGAGGTTACTAGACCATACCGAGATTTGTATTATTTTGATTCAAGAAATGTTAAGTGTCTTGGTATGATTAAATATTTCATGGTTAATCTTGCACATATACCTGTGAAGAGAGTTCTCATGGATGTAGTCGTTACTGATGTTCCTGCAAAGTATGGTATGTTGTTATCCAGGTCTCGGGGTGCCAAACTTGGAGGATCGCTTCAATTGGACATGAGGTATGCTACAATCCCAATTTTTGGTGAATAGTTCACCTGTCTATACAGAGAAACTAGGTTGGCGTATACTGTAACTGACCCAAAAAACCCAAATAATTATCTGGTATATGTCACCGACCAATATCTAGGAAATTGTGTATTATCAATTGATGACTACTTCGATGAATGTACAGAAGAAAGTTGTATAGAAGAAAAAAAATAAAAATAAATAGAAAAAACAAGCAAAAATGTAAATAATGTAGGACTTTGGAAATTGTTTTTGATGGTTCTTCATCTTGGGAAGGAGCAGGAGATGGTGTGTTGTTTGTGGCACCTAGAGATTCATTCATTATCCCTTTCTCATATATATTGAAATGGGACATTGACTATACTAATAACGTATGTGAATATGAATCTCTTGTCTTGGGGTTAGAGGCTGCCAGGAAATTGAAAATTGAAAATCTAATAGTTTACAGTGATGCATAATTAATTGTAAAACAGATAAGGTAGCAGTATCAAGCCAAACATCCAAGGCTAAGTTCGTACAAGAACTGCGCTTGGTATTTGATTGAAATTTTTTTCTCATCGTTTAATATTCATCATATTCCCAAGAGAGAAAATCAACAAGTTGACTCTCTAGCGAAGGCAACGACTACTTTCATGCCTCTTACCGTCCTGAAGCTTAAGTATCACATAGAAATGAGGCATAGGACTTCAATACCAAATAATGTTCAACATTGGTATGTCTTTGAAGGCAATGAGCAAATCAAGCAGTTTCTAGAAATGGTGGATGAATTTTCTGAAACGCACATTGACTGGGAAAATCAGAATGACAAAGAATGACCCTACCTAGATCATGCAAGAAGATGAAGATCCTAAGAATTTCCAGGATAAGATCGCTAACCATCGCATGCTGGTGCTAAAACAATCAGATTCCTAAGGTTATAATTCCTTTAGAAAGATTATTTGATCAGGATGACATACACCTAAAGTCTACCTTGCAACCTTAGCCCGAAGAGGTGGAAGATTGTGATATAGGCACTAAGGAAGCTCCTAAACTGGTCAAAATATCTAAATACCTTCCACCCGAAATGAAAAGTAAATATGTCAATTTACTCAAACAATACAAATATGTCTTTGCCTAGTCTTACGACAAATTGAAAACTTATGATACCACTATTATAGAACATAAAATCCCTTTGAAACAGGGCATAAAACCTTTTAGGCAGAAACTTAGACAGATAAATACTATACTCCTACCTATAATAGAAAGGCAGGTAAAAAAACTCCTTGATGCAAATATTATTGTTCCACTCAGATATTCCAAGTGGGTATAAAATTTAGTCCCAGTTAGGAAGAAGAACAGTGAAATCAGACTCTGCGTGGATTTCAGGAATCTAAACAGATCATCACTTAAAAACAATTATCTGCTCCCTAAAATGGATCATGTTTTGGAAAATGTGGTAGGGGCTAACAGTATGTCCATGATTGATGGATTTTCAGGTTACAATCAAATTGCAGTCCGTGAGGACAATAAAGAAAAAACTGCGTTTACCACTCCATGGGGTACTTTCGGTCTGATGAACACAGGGGCCACTTTTCACCGAGAAATGGACATAGCCTTTTTCGATGAGAGAGATAATTTTTTTTTTTATTTATCTTGATGATTTAACCATTTTTTCTAATTTAGATGCAGAGCACTTGGTACACCTCAAACAACCGTTCGAGAAATGCCATAAATTCGGGTTGTCTCTAAATCCCAAGAAATCTCATTTTGAAATGTAGGAAGGTAAACTCTTGGGCCATATAGTATCTAGAGAAGGAATTAATATTGACCTGAAAAGTGTTGAAGCTATAGATACAATAAATATTCCTAGGAACAGAAAGAAAATCTAGTCTTTTTTAGAAAAAATAAAGTTTTTAAGAATATTCATTCCAAACTTCACTAGAATTGTTAAATTGATTACAGATATTCTCAAAAAGGACAACGAGGTAAAATGGACAACCAAAGCTAAGGCATCCTTCGAACGCATCAAGAAAATGATAGGAGAAGCACTAGTGCTGGCCAACCCAGACTACCTGAATGAGTTCTTTATCTTTTCATTCGCATCCGAACATACAATTGCAGTCATGCTCTTACAGAAGAACGATGAGGGGTTCAAATAGTCGATAGAATTCTTTAGTAAAATCCTCAGAGACACAAAGTTGAGATATGATATAATGGAAAAACAGGCATACACAATGGTGAAAGCCCTTAAAACTTTCAGGACTTACATGCTGCATTCCAAAATAATTGCCTACGTACCAACCAGCTCTGTTAAAGATATATTGGTTCAACCAGATAGTGACAGAAGGAGGGGCCAATGGCTATCCAAGATTCAGGAGTTTGATATTGAGGTCAAACCTGACTAAACTAGTCAAAGGAAAAGGCCTGGCTAAGCTATTAGCCGAATCAAATTTCAAAGAACTCGGAATAAATCATCTGCAAGCTTATGGGGAACTCCCAAACATAGAAGAATTTGACGTACAAATACCTGCAACTCTGATCTAAGAAATATTTTCTTCCTCAACTTGGTATGGTGACATAGTTTCATACCTCTTGACTCTTCAGTATCCTAGTGATATGACTCCTTCCAAGGTGAGAACGTTGAAGCTGCATGATGTAAAGTACTATATTATTGACAATCAATTGTATTGGAATAACCCACTAGGCGTTTTACTAAGTTTCTTGATAGAATCATAAATAGAGAACATTATAAACGAGTTTCATGAAGGGGTTTGCGGAGGACACCACGCCTGGAAGGAAATGACCTATAAAATCCTGAGAGATGGATACTATTGGCTGAAGTTATTTACAGACGTGAATACCAAAGTCAGAGCCTGTAATTATTGTCATTTATTCTTAGGTAAAAATAATGTTTCCGCACTACCCTTCATGCTAGTCAAGATAGAATCTCCACTTCAACAATGGGGTCAAGATTTTATCAGAGAAATCGATTCGCATTCAAGTGTAGAACATAAATGGATTCTAACCACCACAAATTATTTCTCTAAATGGGTAGAATCCATTCCAACATGAAATGCTATGGATTCAGTGGTGATCAATTTCTCAGAAGATTTTTTTTTATCTAGATTCGACTGTTCTCGGAAAGTAGTTACTGATAATTCCCAAGCCTTCAAATCCATGGTGATGGTAATTTTTTTTTAAAAGTACAATATTGTACTAGGACATTTCAAATCCTACTATCCTCAAGAAAATAGATTAGCTAAGTCATCAAATACGATCTTGATCACTATAATTAAAAAGGTGCTAACTAAAAATAAGAAAGCTTGGCATGTTCATTTGAAATACGCTTTGTGGGAAAACCGAATAGGCACTAAGAAATCAATCAGAATGTCTCCTTTATAAATGATGGACAGTACCAACGTAGTCCTCCCCATAAATCTCACTTTGCCTATGATGAAGCTCTGGCAAGGCTTGAAGGAAGAACCTAACGATCTTACTAGAAGAATAAATCAATTAATTGAAGTGCAACAAAATAGGGCTGAAGTGGATGACAAACTTTAGAAATATCAAGACAACATGAAAGCTCTGTTTGATAAAAAATATAAAGATAGGGAATTTGTTCCTAATGGCTTAGTTTTAAAGTGGGACACCAGGAAAGAAGACTCATGAAAGCATGGAAATTTTGATCACATATGGTGTGGACCTTTTAGGATTGTAGCTTCCGAGGGAAAGAATTCATTCTTATTAGAAAACCTCGATGGGAAAATCCTTAATGCCCTATCAACGGGCGTTACCTGAAGCATTTCATGCAGTAAACACATTCCAAATACCCCTTGTACATACCGGTTTGATTTCCATGTTTTGGTTTACAATTTTTCCTTTCTTTGGTGAGTTTCTACTTTCACTGTAAATACGGCCAGGTTTGTTAATTTCATAAAAGAAAAAAAATAAAAAATTAACACCTATCGTTTCTTTTTCTTCAGAAGTTTCAGACATTTCTCATGTTTATTTTTATGCATAATGCTTGCTAACAATTGAGAGATAAGGATGTATCAGAAAGCAACATCCACTTTTCAGAAGATTGGTTTTCTCTCAAAACAGGTGATAAATACATGGTTTTCTTGGTTGAAAATATAAGGAAATTCTGAGGTATGAGCTTCTACCCTACTGAACCAAGATAAATTTTTAAGGGTATCTCACTAAATATGAAAGAAGTCTCATCTGTATAAATATTTTCACTTGACCAACAACTAGAGAAATATAAGAATTACAGCCTAATCCTGAAAGTCTTCTCTGAGTTTTGATTAAATTAAAATTAAAATAAAAAATGAAATAATATTTATAAAAAAGAGACTAAGAATAAAAATACCTTAAAGAAAATAGGAGAATCAATGAACAATATTGTGTGGGATTGACCTTGGTCACAATCGATCTTTTGAATACTATTTATGTTTTATTCTTCCCATCCTTAAGTTTTATTTTCCTGTGATTCTCAATACCTCTCCCTAGTCTTCATAGAGAGAGAAGACTTCACCTTAACTCTGAAAACTCAGAAACATGTCTTCAAAATAATGTTAGGCAAAAATTTATACATCCCTTTCAACTTAACTGAAAGAAATGATGTCTAAGCTAATCCTAATAACTTTAGCTATCTTATCTAGTTTTAAACTGATTAGTTCGCTCAAGGTTGATCCCTCAATTTAAATTTCCCTATAAAACCTCCTCAATAGGTGAGGATGTATTGAACGTCGAGAGAAAATTAGTTTTAGATTATACTAAAAAATTATGACAGACCTTTCCTTTGAATATCTTAAATAAATATCATCCCTTGTATGTTGCATACATATTGATTGGCCCCACTTCATGTATTAAAATATAAGACGAATGGTGAAAGGAAATTTATAAAATGATTGCCCCCATCTAGTGCAAGGCAAATGGTGAAAATAAATTCAAAAAATCAATTTCTCCCATTTTGTCCAAAAAGAGATAATGAAAGAAAATTCATTAAATGATTGCCCTCATCTCAGCATTTAAATGAAAAATTTCTAATTAAAGTGGTGAAAGGAAATTTAATGGGAGAAGTTGATAACTTCATTGGGGTACTGAACATGCTCACTGGCAGTGAAGCAATATCTATGATATCTATGTGGATTTCATACGTATCTACATGATATAATCTAACATATAATTCTTTTTCAGTGAGATTTACACTCTGAACCAATGAGGGATCCCCATAAAACATGACACATATACTTAACCTTGATGTGAACGAAATCAACCAAATCTTGATATTTTGGCTAAAGTTACTCTGATTATCTTAAGCAAATCCAAATACATTTTTAAGAAAGAGGAATTTAAAATAGCCTAACTGAAGGTCATGGTGCGATGTGTTTTAAAGTTTTCTAAGTTTCGGTTGAAATCCTTTTCTCAGTATGATCCTTTTTCGAATGTGTTTCACAAAATTCCAATAATGACTCCATTTACCCAATAAAGGCACTTGGTCTACTATTCTTCTGTGTCTCGTAGGGAGACACAATCCCTAGATGGAGCCTATGTTGGAACATGTATATTTTTCTAAACTTTAGACTTTAAATAGCTTTATTTCCCAGTTAAAATAAGAATAAAGCACACTTGATTCTCACCGTTGATGAATTTTTTCATTCGATCGAACGATCCTTTTTCTCGAGTTATTTTGGAATTGCCTGATTATTAAAAGGTCAAACTCCTAGAGAATACTTCGAAGGTTTGGATTTCGAAGTTTTTCACTTCATGTGTGTTAACATGTCTCTCTTTCAAAACCCCGATATGCAAAAAGCATTTGACAGATCCTAGTCACCACACACGTATACCCCTTAATCTCTGACGCATCTTTCTGGAAAGTGACGTATTGGAATTTTAAATGAAGTTAATTAACCAAATACATGAAGTGATAAATACCTAAAAAGAAGCTAAAACCCAATTAGAAAATCAAATGATAGTTTTGTGATTGCGAATTTCGGGCCTTCGACATCTATCGTATCCCTAATTCACGAAGCCCGAACTCCTGAAATGTATTAAGCATTAAGAAGGGTTAATTAATGATTAAAAATGATTTGCAATTAATTAATCACTTCACAATTTTTCATTTCAGGGATCCTGCCTCGAGCGACTATCAATCTCTCGAGGTCTGAAACCCCGAAATACTTTAGGTTAAAATGATTATTTAAAGGGTTAAAAATGATTATTTAAATGGTTAAACATGATTAAAATTAATGAATCACTTCGCGATTTCATGTTTCATAAGTCATATATTGAACTATTATAGGATATCTTGAGGTCTGAAACTTTGAAATATAATTAACGATAAGTGAGATTAATTGAGGCACTAATGAGGATTATATTGTGATTAATTTTTCGTTGAATCGTGACTCAGGTAAATTCAAATATTGTTTGTCAAACTTATAATCACGAACTATGAGAAATTAATGACATTAATAATTGATCTATGACAATCTTTCCAAATAAGATCGTAGACGACCACCTAAATCGTTTTCATTAAGGAAAGTTAATACTTCATTAGTAGAGGTATTTATAAAATCGATGAAATTAAGGGAAAAATGATATTGAAGTTTGAATTTCATTGTGCATTTCAAAGAACAATAAGTTTTAAAGATAATAATTTTGTGCATTTCTTGTGACAGGTAACATTGTGTCGAGCGCGTGATACCATGGATCCACGGAAAGAAGCTAAAGCGTCTGGTGAAATCTCTAACCCAAACATAAACATCATTTCAGACACTTCGCCTAGAATCCAAGACACCATGAAAACTTGGACATAGGTATTCAATATTCTACAATATGAATTGATCAACTGCCCAGATGATTCGAGCGATGAGGATATTGAGACCCAGGATACAAGATATAAAAATGTTGCTCAATCAGAGCTGCATAAAATAGTAGCTTAGCCTAGGCTCACACCTTATAATGATATGATCTGTTGGGCACTGGAAAACATTGATATCCCGACCAGGACCATCTACAATTTGCAAAAAGTCGTAGTTGGGTCTTTTAGACCAGATCATTTCTAGGTGATGTACAAATTATCTCTGGTGTCCAATTTCATTTACAATGCCAATTTCTTAGTGGACTTTGACAAGAAAGAATGCATGCAATATGGAAGGAACCCGCCTGACCTAATCAAGGATTGGTGCTCATGTCCCGAGAAGTTTAGAGCTAACTCCCATGGCATATATGTTATTTCCTCATTAGAGCCTCACATGATGTGTGTAGCCATGATGATGTGTAGACTCTACAGGAAGGAAAACACTGCTCATTTCTTATTACCATGGATTCCAATCATGC
Source organism: Picea mariana (assembly GCA_032191745.1). Classification (NCBI taxonomy): domain Eukaryota; kingdom Viridiplantae; phylum Streptophyta; class Pinopsida; order Pinales; family Pinaceae; genus Picea; species Picea mariana. The sequence continues at coordinate 19,242 of JASDQU011314462.1, forward strand.
ATACAACTTAGTGGAGGGGTATTCCTTCGATTGGGCCAAAATATTATCCGATAATTTGGTTAGGGAGATTACAGAATATCAATCACTAAAAGCCAAAGGGAAACATGCCTCATTTTACATGTCGGAATACATCATGGATGTTGATTTTTTTTGGGCACCATTTCCTTTGATGAGTTGGAGATGGAATCCAACCAGTGCTGGGCCGATACATTTTTATCATTCAAAGCTATGGGAGGATAAAGTGGAAGATTTATTCTACGAAATATGCAACTATGTGGTGGTGCAGATGCATAGAGATATATATGGATGCCCACCTCATAGGATTTCTGACAAAATAGGGACCAACCTGGGGAAGATAGCAGATTGGTACATCGAAGAACATTTCTCTTATATCAAGGTTTTCGGTTGTTTGATTCCTCCACATGCCTTGCCAAATTTTCTACCAGATCGATTGGTGTGTTGTGAAGTATCACATCAAACTGCTCTTGGTGGAATCAATAAGGAACTAAAGGCAGTTCAGAAAATGGTATGGCCCACTTTTCCTTTGCAGATTGGTATGTTCACATTGATAGATTTTGGTCACTCTAAAGTAGAGGTTGTGGCCCTGGAAGAAATCAAACTAGTAAATATTGAATTCAAGAAACACGATCCTCAGAGGATTGTGGGAAATCACATGGCCTTTTATAATTTGAAAATATATGAGCATGAATATACACAGGATGAGATATTCTGAGGATCCAGATCCTATCAGGAAGTCTTGAGCCGAGTCGAAACTCTGGCTCCGGACAAATAAGTATAGTTTTATAATTTTCAAAGGCACCAAAGAAATATCCTTCCTAAAGTCTTGTAGGGAGAAAACCTAACACCTCTAGCTACACATAAAGTTGAGACCCAGAGTATAGAAATAGGGATCTCCAATGGACAGGATGCTCAAGAAAATTTAGAGAAAACCGAGGTTTTGACTCAGAAGGAGGACACCACATTGGCAAATCCACCAGATGATCAGACTAAAGCTTAGGCTGAGGCATTGATAAAAAAAGGAGAAGAAAAACCACTGTCCACACCAAAAAAGTCAATTAATGGCACAACTAGGAAACAACCATCCATTGAGATAGGCAACCCTATCCAATATTTCACACCTTTACATTCCAGTAGAGGAAGACTGAGTGCCAAAGTGGTATTTATAGAATATCTTATTCCTATTTTGGTGGAAGAGATGCCCCCTTTTGACATCTTCTTCAACAAGAAGAGGAGAGATGTGGTAAAAAGAGAATTACACCAAAAGGAGGGTGTGAATGTCAAAAGGCATAGAGTCCTATATGATGGAAAAGCCTTGGAAGAGGAATATTTCTCTATAGACGTAGCAGGTTCATTGGGATAATTTTCCACAACAAACCAGTATTCAGTGGGGAATCTAAAAGATAAGTTGAAGAAGAAAAATCTACTAGTAAGACAGTTGCAAAACCAAGTAAAGACTATGGAACAGAGTGTCAAAAGTGAGATTAATAAAGGTTTTGAGAATATTAGAGCCTAAGATAGGCAGGAGATTTAAAAACTTAAGATCAACCTTGATGAGATGCATAAAAATGCACAGGCAAGCAGAGAATTGTCCATTCAATAGGGGGAGTTGGTCAAACAACTGAAAGCTAAAATAATGTCGACTGACAAAGCAATAGTGGATATATCATCTTTTCAAGCCCAAGCATTAGAAGTACATGAGAAGCTGGGATCATCCCAGCAAAACCTTTTGACTAAAGTCAAAGGTATTCAAAATTATTATCGGTTGGCAGAACAATATTTAAGTAATAATTTCATAAAAGAGAGGGAGGCCACTGCAGCTAGAGTTACTTTTTAGGAGGCCGTCTTATTAGCAGCAAGGGATGAAATAGACAGGGTCACTAGATTTTTCATTTCAGAACAAACTCAAGGAGATATAATACTTAAAACCTGAGAGGCTAATATAATTGAAAGTAAAATATTAGTCAGGGAAGTGAAAAAATCTTGTGAAGAAGCATTTTATGCACTTGACAAAGAATCATTGGACAACGGAAGAGACAATATCTCTGAATCCCTGGGACAGATTGATATAGTAAAAAATCAATTTGATTTCAAGACAAGTATGGAAGAAGCCTGGGCCAAAATTCTTCAATTGGAACAGGTTGACCTTACTCGGATAAATAAATGGATAGTCAATCCTAGTCTACGACTACAGTCTGTATCTCTATAATCTAGGAGGATGGAAGATAGGTTGCCTCACATAGAAAAGAAGTTATATACTCTTGAGGCAAATGATACAAAAGAGCCTTCTAGGTTTGTGGTGTAGTTCGTGGGAAAATGCGTTCAGTGCGCCAAGCAAGGAAAAGCCAACACATCTTGGAACAAATGATAAAAAGTGTATATTCCTCTTACATGGGTCATTATTAGAGACCATTTATTTCCAAGCTGGAGTACAATAAGAAAAAATTTCTCTGCCAACAGGCGAAGAGACAAAGAAGATGCCAGTGAAACGTTTCAAATTTCACATATTGTAATATTTATTTTTTTTGAATTATGGGAAATTCAACCACCTAGGGTTGAGTCCATTTTGTATAAATGTATATTTTGAAGACTTAACATAGGTTGCTTCTTGTTGAATGTAATTGAGAAAATATCCTTTTGTGAGAATTAATACAAGTGCAAACAAGGATTCCAATTTTCGTGCAATTTGAGTTATGTTCTTCTCTTGTATTCCATATCTCTAGTTTTCTTTATGTTATTCCTTGATAATTGAGTGTTTTCAATTTAGTAATACTTCTACTGCAATCACATTGAATCGATTGTTTGATAAGAAAACAACTTTTCCTCTGTATTTTCTATCAGTAAATACAAGACTTGTGAGTTACTTGGATTACTGTATCTTATATCCTTTGAAGGGGTGCATTCTATATTTTATTCTATTGTGAAAAAGGTAAGATTAATTTTTCATTGATTCCTCATTTTGTTTAACATTTTTGTAAGTTTCTCTCATATCACTTGATTTTATAACCGACTTAGACGACGAATTACAACCTCTGTCCTGTTCTGTCACTAGTTCCATTTGAGGATTAATTCTTGTATAATTAATGGAAGAAAAAACACCTTTCAAAACCCTCTTTTATATTTGTGATGCCTTGACATTACCCTTTTGAGCCTTAAGTGTAATCTTATGAACAACATACTTCGCGGTGACTTTCAAGTTGCGGGTGGTCGATTGTTCTTGTATAACTTTAGTCGACTCCCATTGATCATCCCTCTGAGTTCTATGCCTCATAAATCCTTCAACTGTACAATTCCCCCATCTATGACATTTTTTACTCCGTATGGTCCTAACCAGTGCATTCTGAGTTTTCCTGGGTGTTGAAGGGATTTACTGTCATACTTCAACACTAAGTATCCTTCCTTGAAAGTTTTCCTCTTGATATGTATTTCATGATACCATTTGTCCCTTGATTTCTAGACTTCTTGGTGGAACCCTTCTAGGATTATATCTTCCTCCATGATCATCAGTTGATTCAACCTATCCTATATTGTGCCTCGTTCTGTCATGTTCATAATTGCTTCTTCGTGCAGACTGGGTACCATTAATTATAGTGGCACCACTGCTTCTTTTCCATATACCAATATGAATGGCATTTTCCCCATCAACTTCTTGCATGTGGTCCTGTATGCCCAAAATACCGTTGGTATCTTTAGGTCCCAATCATCCCCATTGACATTGCAGATATTCGTTAGTGCATTTTCAAGAATTTATTTAAAGGCTTCTACGGTTCTGTTTTCTTTTGGATGATATGGTGTACACTTTTGATGATGGACTTCAAATTTCTCAGTCATAGATTTAATAGTACTATTAATGAAGTGAGTTCCTTGGCCACTCATCAAAATCCTTGGGAAACCAAATCTAGTGATCACTTGCTCGAACAGAAAGTGTGTTGCTGTCTCTATGCTACAATCTTTGACTCATGCTGCTTCCACCCATATTGTCAGGTATTCTATCGAGGTGAAAATTAACCTTGCTCCTGTCCTCTTTGCTGGTGGGTGAATTGGTCCCACAAAATCTATTTCCCATTTGTAAAATACCTAAAAAGTTACCTATGGTCGCAAGGGAATCTCATCCCTTCTATTCAGTTTACCAACCTGCTAACACATAATATTGTATTATGATTTGAGATAATCTCCCAAAATACAATTGCTATAGGAGGGTTCCTGTACTTTTGGACAACTTGACTTCAAGTCAGTTTTTCAGGGGTTTTGAGAAGGCGTTTGTAGTTATTGATGATTCCATTGTGTAGAAAACATCATAATATTTCCAACCATATATCTTGTAGCCCAAAAATATTTTGGGAAGGCCTCCAAAAACCCTCTCAAAGACCAAGCTACGATTCTACTAAGAGAACGTTGCACTTCTGCAATTTTTGAGTGACTAACTTAAAACGTGTATTATGAAAAAATGGGAAGGTATTTTTGAAAACTAGAGGAGGTTTTTTTTAATAAAATATCAAATAACAAAAACCTCTATCTATTTTTCAAAATGTGTTATTATTAGAGATATATTAGACACATAAGTGGCGCTATGAAATTTGCAGAACTGTTTTACAGTGGCACTACGAAATTTCCTGTAGCGGTTACTGTTACCAATTTGATCATAAAAACCAAAATATGAAGTAGGTTTATCTAAAATTGTTTGTGGAGGAAGAATATATCCCTTTTGACTTGCTGACCAAATTTCAGACCAACTCCGTTTGTAAATTGAGAGAAACAATTAAAACACCAATGCACTACATAATGTGTTGCCAATTCTCTGTTTTGCACAGTTGATTGGATAGTCGCCTTGTTGGGAGGTTGGAAGTTGTCAAGGAGAGTTTGAATGTATTCTCATGGATTAGTTAGATTTCAAGGGACACCTACACCTAAGTTTTATCTCCATTAAATACCTCATGCAGTGAGGTGGAAACAATTCATTAATGACTTCCAACAATTTCTTGAAAATTAGCAGTTTGTTGGATTTTTGTCTCTTTGACTGTTGCCACCTATCTCCAAGGATTAGAATCCAATGAAAGAGATGGAATTAGACATCCTAAGGATATTTGGATGTTATTTTTAATTTAAGAGAGGAGATATCTCTTGGAGAAGGGTTGGATTCATGATCCAAGAGAGGAGAGATTTAGAGGAGCAATTGAGTTGCTCATTTGTAAGCCTGAGGGCATGTATTGTAGGCATTTCTACCATTAGATATTCATGAAAGTTGTGATACCAAACTGTTTTTAGCTTGTTTCCATTCTTTCTTATCATCTTTCTTGAGTAATATTTATAGAATTTGAAGATCAAAATATGCCTTTG
>JASDQU011314463.1:0-11593 GCA_032191745.1 Picea mariana
CAAGAAGGATAATAAATTATCACCAAAGTACTATGGCCCTTATAAGGTGTTACAAAATATTGGTACTATGGCATACAAATTGGAGTTGCCTGCATCTTCACGAGTACACCTAGTTTTCCATGTTTCATGCTTAAATAAGGTTATAGGCGACAAGATCCCAGTTCAAACTATATTTCCAGAACTTGACGAGGAAGGAAAAATCATATTGGAGCCTGAAGCCATCACTGACACAAGAATTCGCCAGCTAAGGAATATATCCATTCTAGAGTATCTCATTAAATGGAGGAAACTATCGACTAAAGATTCCACTTGGGAAGATGAGTCTTTTATACAGAAGCATCCAGAGTTACTCAAGCATTGTGGGCAACACTTGTCTCAAGGGGAGGGGCATGTTAAGCCCTAATATTGGATCATTACCCCTTAATTGGGGAATATTATATTAGTAATGTTATTGTATTTATGTCGAATTTAGGCCATTAGTTGTAATTATACCTCCTAGTCTCCTATATATACCAAGGAGACATTTTCATTTTGAATCATCTTGTAATTGAACATTTAAGTGGGGTAAAAGGAGGTTTCCCCCTCAAAGAAGCTTATTATCTGAAATTGTCTCTTTTTCAAGGCATTGAGTACTTTTTCTGAGGTTTTTCTATGCTATATTGATATTTGTTTCTTAACATTGCAGAAGGTGAAGGGTGCATATCCTCTTGTCATTTTTGTTTTGGTCGATGTTCCAGAGTATCATCAGTTGAAAATTCACATATAGGGTTTCATTGTTCGCCATATTCAACCCATCCATTCCCCCAATCAAGTGAAATTCATAATGCCTTATTATATCCTCAATCACTGTAAACACTTTATTTGGGAGGTATTTTCAATTATTTTCTTTGTCTGCAACTCTTGATACATGCATAGATTTTAACAATGCTATCCTTCCTAAACATGTTCATATAGTTATTAAGAATCTTGTTTTGGGTGGTGGGCAGTTTGAGGAGTACAACAAGATGGTATATCTGGACGCATAAATCCATGTCTTTGACAACAAGATGGTATATCTGGACGTAGACATCCAAGTCTTTGACCAAACTAACATCCTTTTCAACATGCAAGATGGATATTTACATGCGGTTATGGATTTCTTCTGCGAGAAGACATGGAGTCATACCCCATAGTAAAAGATTGGATATTGTTAGCAGTGCCTAGATAAGATGTCATGGGCCATGGCCCATCAAATTAGGATAGCCACATTCTCCATACTTCAACACTAGTATGTTCGTGTTCGAGCTTAGTCAAGTGACCTTCGAGTTCCTTTTAAAAACTCTCATGAACATTGCCAACACCCTTTGCAGAACAGGTCTAGTTCTGCTATCGACTTCAAGATCATGTAGATTTTTGTTTGGTTTACTAGATCTGTCATTGATTGGAGGTTTCTATATGTATTGGAGATTAAAATTCTATCAATATTTTGAATAGGTTTTAAGCATAATAACCCTTTTCTAGTGATGCTTCAACTAGGTAAGCTTTCCTACTTTCACCTTTGTCTGTGCTACCTTCTCTCTAGCTTGATTTACTATGAAATCACAACTCTAATACATCGTTTTCACCTAACTAAATTCCCTTGGCTTCCCTCTGCGATTTTTTATATTCCTACCTTAAACTAGCTTGTATTCCACTATTTTTTCTCCTTTTCTGTTGGCTTGAGTAATTTGTTCTGGCCCAAAGAGTGCCTTTTCTATCGACTATGTTTTTCTTCTATGGCAAGAAGGATATATTGTTTTCTTTTTTATGTGTGTCAAATGAGGCAAATCAATGACTTTTGTTGCAATTCCTCATTTGCAACATATCTTCTTGTATATTAATTGCAGTACCTAGGAAATTTGTATACCAATCTAATGCTACCATGTGTGACCTTTGTTTTTCCAAAATGCCACCATTTATGCAACAAAATCCTCAAAAATAGTTCAGGACAATTACTTATAGCGATGCTTCGGAAATAATCTACTGATGGCCAGAAATAATCTGTTGATGGCCGAAAATAATCTGTCGATGGTCGGGGACGCAGCAAGCCCAATAAATCCTCCAATTTTTTATGGTCGTGGACGCAGCAGGCTTAATAAATCCTCCAATTTCTTATGTTTATGTGTGAAATTCAGACAATAGAAGGTTTCGTAAATTCGCTCCTCCTCCTCAAGGATACATACAACTTTTATATAGATATATATTTGTACCAGTAAATTGAAAGGTTAAATTTAGGGACATACAGATATATATTTGTACCATAAATTGAAATGTTAAATTTAGGGATAGATAATATAAGGCCAAATACCATGCTTATTCTTTTGTCATTGAATCTGTGCCTAAAAACCGACTTAGGTGAATATTTGGCATTGTGCAAGGCACTGGCGTTGTCATTGAATCTGTGCTTAAAGACCCACTTAGGTTAATATCTAGCATTGTGTGGGGCAGTGGGAAAGGCAGTGAAGGTAAGAGCACTCATGCAAATGGCCACAACGAGACATGCAAGCTTCCCTTGATGTAATACTTAAACTACAAGGGGACCTGGGTAGAGTATGTAGGGAGTCCTCGAGAGAGTATTTGAGTGTCAGAGGGTTATTTGGGTTGACATATGTATTAATTATTTTTATGACATATGTATTAATTATTTTTATGACTAAATCTCTAATCAGTCACATTTCCCTAGACTTACATCGGCACCTGACAATTAGACCTTGATACCCTAAACTCTACAGCCGATCAAAATAGAAGCAAGTGAAAATAATAGAAAAGCTACTTATACCTACCTCTTGAAAATGTTTTAAGATAATAACTATATACTTATATAGTTCAAAGCTAAAAGTTTAGTTTAATTCTTATGTAATTAGATATACAATATTGTTATAAATTTAATTAACATAACAAAGAAAGTCATCGAACCTAGGAAATGGAAATATATACGAAGTTGTGTTTGGTTATATATGAGTCGAATGACTTGAATTGATATAACAATCAAAGCTATATTTAACTCAAAATTAATATAAAAGAATTTATTATAGGAAGTTTATTTGAGTGAAAACTTAGGAAATAGAAAAGTAAATAAAGTTGTATTTGGGTGAAAATGACAAGATGCAAAAAATAAAACTCAAGGAAACATGGGTAGACCACAAAAATTTTCTTAGATTGAATCAAAATTTATATATATATTCGATTTGATTTTTCCATTTGCAATTGCAAATGACTTTTAAATGGTGGAAAGATTAATTTCAAAATTGTTAATCTAATGACCTAACAAAAGACCAAATTTACATAAGTGATAAATTATTTAATTGGAAGAATATTCTTATTAGTGAAATTTGCTTATAATTAAAATTTCTTCAACAATAATTAGATGATTTAAAAAAAAAAAATTTAATGATTTTTAAATTTTTATAATATAATATATTTAAATTTAATAACATTATATTATTAATTAATAAAATTATTAAAATGTATTTTTTTAATATTTAATAATAAATATCATTTTTTTATTTAAAAATTGAACTTATATGATTCTTTAATTGTTTTAATTTAATTTCTCTAAATCCAATTAACACTCTTTGTGAATGAACTTAGAGTTCTATCTAACTAACAATCTTGCTAAGAAACTTCAACTAAAATTATGAAAACATATAAAATAATATAATGAATTTATTTATATCCAATTATAATTATTTCTAAATTAACTCAAAAGCCTATGTAACTAGCTACCTATTCCAAAAACTTAATTAAAATTTAGAAACCATATAAAATAATAAACATCATATATCAATAAATTTATTTAAATCTTTCAATAATTAAATATGCAACATCAAATTAATTTATTATATTTGAATTAAAATTAAGAAATAAAAAGGTAAAAAAACATTAGAAAAAGTTGTATTTAGTTAGATATGCAACATTTAGTTTAATAACCAGAATAAATTGACCAAAGTCAAAAGAAAGAAGGAAAGAAAATTTAACATCCACAAGGCTAACAATAGCATATGGGACTGCTAACGGGAAAACCCCCCTATAACTATACCAGGGTTCTAACTATAGGCAGAGAAATGACTCTCTTAAAAGTCAATCTAATTCCTACACTACCCCAAACATTCCAAAATGGATGAACAGAAAGCAATGAAAAGAGTAAGTCATAAATTGTACCTTTAATCCAACGTTTGGTGTTGACCTCCTCAAGATTTGTAACTCCAAAGGTTGCAAGTCTCCTCCCAAAGATGACCTGCATCCACAGCGAGGAAAACAATGCTACATACATATTATTTATATTCATCAATTAGGATTAGATATAAATTGTTATGTATAAATCAAAGAAAAGACATAAAATCCATCATTTGGGATAGGGAAAAGATATTTTTTTATTCAATACTCAAAGATTGGAAATTACAACCTTTGTAGGCCTATGCTCTGTGAACCTGGTTCGGGATCCTCTTGACAATGCTCCAAGTGCACCTTCTAAATTCCTTCTTTTTATAACCCTAAATTGCTCTACATATGCATACCTAGCCTTTGGCCCTCTTACTTGCATTTTTTCCCAAGATATCATTGAGTTGATCTTCTAAAAAAACTCATATTTTGAAGATGTACGCACCATGCACCAATATTGTCCATGTACATACACTTGTTGCACCACTATAGCCCATGTACGTATTCTTGTTGCACCACTATAGCTCGTGTATACTTGCAAAAGTTGCAAGGAATTCATTGAGATTATGGGCCATTGGGTAGTTTCCCAACTAATCCACCGCCTATAGCCCATCACCCAACCGAATAACCATCATTTTGTCATATAAAAGGAGGTGTTGGGGTCTCATTCCACATCTAGACATAAGAACATTGAAACTCTACTCGTTTCACATCCCCTCCTTGCCCCAAGTAATTGCATCCCTTTTGTGAGAATTGCCTTAGAATTCCCCAATTTTCCTTTCTTCCTCCATCAGAAACCCATTTTACTTCCGAAGAAGAAGGTTGAGAGGAGAATCCATACAGAGGTGCACTTGGAGCTTGGTGAAGACGATCCTGGACTAAGTTCGTGGAGCAGTAGTCGACTTTGGTTGTAAGTGATCATTGTATTATCAATAAAAGAAGTACTTTTCCTGTCCCAAATCATGGTGTATCGAATGTTTCCATTTGATTTATGTTTTTATTCTAACATCTAACCCTTATTTGTATATGAATTGCATGTTTTTATCTTTTTGTTTTTCTATCTTTGAATGCAGACCAGCCTTGGGAGGAGGCGTGCAATCAACAAAGATTTCAAGCGCGAGAGGATCATCATAGGATGCAGAGTAGAGATATAATTACATGATCCCTCTCATTTTTATTTTCTTGTATCAGTCTTGGGTATCTTTAGGGTAGTTAGATAAGTAGGAGAATTTTAAACAGTTATTGATGTGCCTACATTGTAAACCCTGGTGTAGCCATAGGGGGGTTTCCCGCTAGCAAAATTGGTGAACATACTGGGGAAGCCTCTAGGGTTTTAGGGGATTTTTTGGGTGTCTGATTGGTTCTTGTACCTCTCAAGTTTCTATTGAGTCTATTGATTCTTTTAAGGGATTCTCATCATATGTTGGTGCCATACTAGTTCTCCCTGCCCTTTAAGTCTTTATGTTTTATTTATTTTTAAGAAATTACAGAGGTGTACGCACCCTACAGTGGGTCGTCCCACGTACATACACACCCTGTCTAGTAAACAGCTTACGTACATATGCAGGCTGCTGAAACAACAAAAGCATACCTGGTTCAAGAAACTGTTTTTGAAAAAGAGGCAGCCAACCTCTTTCCTGATTGAGGCTTTACTTCTTAGGTTTTCTTTATAGAGTTCAGTGTCTCTGTTTTTACATTCATAGATTGGGTTAGATGTCAATTTGCTTGTCTTTTTGAAGATTTCTTGTGTTTACTTCTGAAAGTTTTTTAGATGAGTCTTTGAGTTTGTTGATTAGCTTGTTTGGTGTCTTTAGTGACTCCCTACGATCCATAATGGGCTGAAGGTTAGTTTTAGTCATGTCTTGTATTTCTTTCCCCCCTTTCATTTGCTTTAAAGAAAAGAGAAAAATATTTATTTCAAGTTTTTCATGTTTGAATCATTTTCCAAAAAAAAAAGAAAAAAAAATCATTCTTAGTTTGGTAAAGTAGTTGGAGTTAGTTATCTTACTTGAAAGGAAAAAGAGTTCATTTTTTAAGTTCTTTAATGATTTCTTAGAACTTAAGTAGCTCGCAGTCGAGCGAAATTTTGTTTTAGGTCTTCTTTTTAAAGATCTTGAAAAACATTAGTTATGAAAAAGTTGGTTACAAAGAGCTAGTTGTAAATCTTTATTTTTCACTAGAAGTTATTTTTCTTTCAGAATTTTGTTTATTTCTCCTCTTTTCATCTCTGTAAAATATCACTAGTTTCACTTCCATATCATTTGAGTTAAAAAAAGCCATTAAAATGAACGCTAAATTTAAAATTAACTAGACTTCTATGTTTGTAGGTTCAATCAACTAGTTTAGGGTTAGAGCCTTGAATTAGGTTGGAGAGGAAACTCTTCAAGGCTTTTAAACAAACATCAGATTTAGAGCTAGGGAGTGTTAAAATTCTAGTGACGTGAAAGTTATCTGGGACCCCCCTCTAACACAGGGGATAAACACGAGGTCATGTGAGGAAAGGCGGTGGAGATAACCCCTCCAAAGTTGGACTAAACGTAGTGCGGAATGCATATTGAGGAACTGTCATGGGATACTATCGCTCACATTTGCCTATGGAGCTTCATGGACCTCAAATCCGTTCGAGATTCTCAGTTTTCTTTCAGACCACGTGCTTTCGATACCCTTGACATGTTTCAGAATTGTTATCCTACTCATTGTGGTCCACCCGACTGTCGACTGTACCCGCCTGGTGACTGTTTGCGAGCTAGCAACTTAGTCGCCTTTATTATAGGGACTTACACAGGTGACTTCGGGGGTATACCGCAGTACCTAGGGCATACGTCAGGTAACACTTTGTAGAGTATACCTAGAGGGTGATTTTATGTTCAAGTTGCACTTGCACCGGTAAGTTTCTTTAGCGATGGTTGGCATCACTATTCTTCCAACTAGATAGTGGTTTGCTTGGTTTATCTTGTAGGAACTTTTTTAGTGTGTGTTTGGTTTTAAACGTTAGTTAAAGCCTTATTTTGTCGTTGATATTTTCACAAAGTGGAAGATCAAGAGATCCGTTGATCGCGAAGGCTTATGGGCCTACCATCGGTTCCATTAGAGCCACCACCGCCACTATTACAGCGAAGACTTGACCAGCAAGGGTCATACGAAGCGACCGGGCCACGGGAAACAATACCTGAGCCTGCTCTGAGAGGAGATTACTCAAATCCAGATGAACCTATTGTTTCTGACCTAGGAGGAGAATCTCTCGGGCCAGCCAACCCTCTGATCACTGACTTGTCGACGCCAATTTTGGTACAAGTTATCCCTCTGAGGGTAACCCCTTACTAGTGTTAGATATTCTTACGAGTAGCTATGGAAGAAAATGTTGCTACTTCATCCGGAAGTTATCATACTCTCGTTTCGACTACCACCACGGGGGGCATGTTTCCTCCTAACCCACCTTAGTTGGTTCATACCATAGTAGTCTCAACCCCCTCCACTTCGAGGCAGTGGTCTGATTCCATTATCGGTAGTGACCACTGCTCCATTCACACAAAGTGCGATGGGACCTCCATTTTCATATGGGATGCCCAGCTTTGATTCGAACTCTGTCCTTACCTACTCCACCCTAAATGCCATGGTTCTGGGGGTAGGGATCTCAAACACTCCCATGTAAGGGCCCATTGGGGGACCTCAGACTCCTATAACATTATCCCTTACAGTGGGTTCATATACCTCCTTCGTCCCCCTTGCTCAGCGGTTCTTTCAAGCAATCCATCGGGTCGAGTACGAACTACATCTTGTTTGGAGCAGGAATTCTAGGACCTTCTTCTTACACCATGTCGGTGGGATCCATGTCGTTCTCTTTGTTTGACACATTTGGTAATAATTTTTTTTCGTCAGCTGTCATCTCGACCGGGGGAAATCCTGGTTTTGGACAACAGAATCATGTGCAGGGTACTATTCCTACACAGGGGGAAAGTACAGGAGTTTTATCCCCACAAGGAGTTTGGAATCCTTGGCAGGGATCAGTTCCCTCACAAGGGATGTCGACTGGGGGAAACCCCTTCCATGGTCAATGGAACCCCAGGCAAGGCTTAGTACCTATGCTCGTCGGATCAATAGGGGGGAACCCCTTCCAAAATCTTTGGAACACAACGCAGGGAGTAATCCCCGCCCAGCCCTCGTCGTCCAATTACGGGAATCAACTGATGATATCCCAGCAAACGTAGTTTCTGTACGTTGGTCAAGGCCATGGTGTCTACCAAAAACCTGGCAATCAACCCAACTTTTCCTGGCAACCTGGTGCCAGTCAAAATCCAGGCCCCCTTTTTCATGTACATATTACCTAACCCAAACTACCATTTCTGGAAATTTTACATCTTCCAAACTTGTCAAGGTTGATTAACAACCCGATTTTTCAGGATCCGCGTTGGCCCCCCATGCCGACTAAGTTTCCCTCGAATATTTCTAAATTCGAAGGCAATCCTGGCGAAGATCCAAGTGATCACGTGACAACTTTCCACCTATGGTGCTCATCAAAATATCTACGAGATCACTCCGTACAGTTGTGCATGTTTCAATGCACTCTTATCAGGGGTGTTGTGAAATGGTACATCAAGCTCGACCACTCAAGATATTCTTAATTTAGCGACTTGGCGATGGTCTTCCTAAACCATTTCCAACTACCCGTGAGATATGATGTCGACACTGAATTGATGGCCAACTTTGAGAAGACTAAGGCCGATCATATCTTGGATCACATCTAAGAATGTTGGTGTTGGAAGAGTTTGATTAAGGTACAGGTCCCACCAAATTTCTTGTTGGAGTGGTTTCTAAAGTATTTGGTACCATTTTTATCCAAGGATGTTGCAACTTTGGGAGTGTTTTCAGAGGAGGAGATGATAACGAGAGCGCAACAGCTCGAACTGATATACTCTCAATCTAGCTTACTCTATGAGATTTTTCCAGATGCACCACTGTCCATCCTTGAAAAGGCCAGACAAAATTCTAGGCCACATGTCGATGGTATAGTTGGTTCAGCACAAGGAAAGTCCATTGATCAGTTGTCAAATTAATTGCAACAATTTTCGATATAGCAGACAGCGGCCAGCCAGACCTATGGTTCGGCTTCTCCCCCTACCCAAACATCAGACATACATAGTGTGCAGTTGATGAACCTGAAGGCCAACTAGCAGCCTGAAGGAAAGAAAAAACAACGAAACAAAAAGGGTAAAGGGGATAAAAAACCTAACAATAATGCTGGTGGGGAAAACACAGAGAAGAGAAAGTCGAAGTATCTGTGTAACCTTTGCATGGAGGAAAATCCAACTCACCTATTCCCTCGACTTGTGGAGGCCCAAATGTTATTGGCACAACAACATCTTGTTGTTCTAACGAACCCATTTCCACATGGGAAAAATATGACTCAAGCCTCTTCTAGCGCGAATGGGGGCAGTTAGGGATCCCCTGTGTCTTCTAGTAATCCCTTGGTCATGAACGTTTACATGATGAAAGGTGACACTTATATAGAAACCACGACACATGATTACAGAATTTTGGAATTTTCCAAAAAGGGTAAAGAAGTCATAAACCCACATGTTCCTCTCCAGATTTAGAAGACGATGGGAGAAACAATGAAACGCATCCCGAAAGGGGAATTCAAGAAATAGTCTCATAATCCGAACGCAAGATCCACCTAGAACTACTCTGTGGTGGAGGATTTCTCACAAACCCCTTGTGCGGTGTCTGATTTGGAGTTCCTCAAGAGCTACCCTTCACAGAGAAAGGCTTTGTTATTTGCCTTGGGATCTGCAAGGACTTTTAATATGGGAAGGATCATTCTTGATACGAATGACTTGAAACCTCATCTCCCTTGCCATGTTTCATTTCAGATAGTAGTGGATTACCCCACAAAATATTTTACCCGAAATATTTTCCTTACGGTGGTTGATGAGGGCGCCTCAACTTACGTGATGTCGTTGGCATGTTGGAAGGCCATTGGCCAACCCATTTTATCTCCTTCACCTATTATGCTTACTGCTTTCGACGGTCATTCGTTCAGACCACATGGAATCATCCCTTCTTTCTCCATGCAATTAGGAAGGAAGACCATGTGCGTCGAAGTTGAAGTGGTCGATGAGCCTCTTGACTACAACCTTATGTTAGGAAGGAGTTGGACCTATGAAATGCATGATGTGGTTGCCACATTTTTTTGGGTTTTTTTGTTTCCACACGAGGGTTGAATCGTAACCATTGACCAGTTGTCTTTCTCCTATCCTGACCCTTCATCGGGGGCATCCATGGTCCTGATGATTGATAACCCTCAACCCAGAATCTTCAACGTAGGAGTTGATTTGTTCCCACCATTGATGGGTACTTTCTATTACCCACCTCCTTCTAGCGATGTCAATCGTATATCGGTTGCCCCCGACCAGCCTAGGGATGATATTTTTCAAGTGTCGTCATTTTGAACGACTTACTTTCATGGTTTATGGACTCTTCCTTCCCCATTGGACACAATGGAAGGGATAGGTCATTTTGGCATGGCCATGCCCTTGTTCGTGAAAGAAGTTGTGGATAGTATTTTCCAACAATCTTTGACCGACCTCGATCTAACTCCCTCATAGGAGTTAGATCCAGTACTCAAGATTATTTGGGCTCAAGGTTCCCTCGCCACTACAGATTCTTTAGACTTGGTATTTCCCTCTGATGAGATGATTATAGAGGCATTGACTGGTCTAGATAGACCCTGGGATGATCTCCATCATAGATCTGATTTCCTCCTGGAGTTAAGAAGAATAGAGGAAGGTCAATTTGTGTTGACTATGACTAGAGATAGGTCTTGTTCTATTAATCCTCTGGCTACGCACACAGTTTATTCCAAGGGTAATATTGAAAGTATCATTGAAATTATCCCTGTAGATATCTCCAGAACCCTTGGCGTCATGGAGAATGTTTTCGTCAGAGTGGACTTCTCCCTCGAAGAGATTCGAATCTATACAACCTTATTGAAGGAATTTCAAGACATTTTTTCTTGGTCGTATGAGGAAATTCCACGTATTGATCCATGAATTGTCGAACATGAGATAACGAATTATCCTGACGACAAGTCGGTTCAACAGAAGCTTCATCCAGTGAATCCTCAGAAAGTGACAGCTATTAAGGCTGAAGTAAAGAAAATGCTTAAAGCCATTTTTGTTCGACAACACAGGTATTCCAACAGAGGACGAACACCTTGAGTAACCACTCACATAACCAGATCAAATATCAACACACCGATGTTTTCACGTGGTAAATCCCCTACAGGGAAACATCCACGGCCCCAGCCAACGCAGCCACTTGGAGCAGTTTATTAATGCAAAGAAAAAGATTACAGAGAGATTTTACAAGAGAGTTTCTCACAATCGATCATTGGAAAATGACCCTCCATGCTCTT
>JASDQU011314463.1:23434-34537 GCA_032191745.1 Picea mariana
ATCTCTCTAATTTAATATATTTTAAATTAAAATTGAATCAAAGTAAAAAGTGACTCACCTCATTTCACATGTCCAATTGCTCAACCCCTTGAAGAAGCCAAAAATAATTTCCAAAAACCGTAGAGAAGTTCCGGAGAAACCGAGAGAAACTGCATAGATTATTCTGGGTTAAAAAGGTAAAAACTAAAGAGAAGTATTATTCCCGTTTAGAAATAAAATATCTCCTTCAAAACAATAGAGAAGTATTATTCCCATTCAAAACTGCATAGATATAATTTCAAAACCACAAAAGTATTATTCTCGTTCAAAACCGCAAAGATATAATTTCAAAACCATAGAGAAGTATTATTCTAGTTCATAAACCAACAGAGATATAATTTCAAAACCATAGAAAAGCATTATTCCCGTCAAAAAACTGCATAGATATAATTTCAAAACCGCAGATAAGTATTATTCATGTTCAAAACCGCAGAAATATAATTTCAAAACCACAGAGAAGTATTATTCCTATTCAAAACCATCCAAAATTTATTTTTCTTTAAATATGTTAATATGAACCAAATAAACTATTTAATAAGAAAATTAAATACATTGCTAGAATATATCCAATATTATGAATTTAATGAAAACAATCAATAATTTGATGAATTAAAATAACACTTATAAAACCATTACACAATTACATGTTATATTTAAGATATGCTTATACAATCATGAAATACTATGCAGTTAACATATTTATAAATACAAATTTTATAACTCGCATATGATAGCTTTGCAAAATATCAAAATTCCACTTTACGTAAGATTCTACTTATGAATTTACATAGCTTAAGGTTTGCCATAAAGTCATGGACAAAAGAGTTCAACAAGTGTTACCATCAATTTTATCAAGGAAATATAATTTTCGATAATAAACCTATGATAAAATGAAGCAAAAACACAAGCATTCAATTCCCATTTCATGCTATTATTAAGCTAGGCATGTCGTACTATTATGTAGGAATCCATATCAGGTTGTTATTTAATATTCATCAATGATCTTTCTAGGAAACCACCTACGTTCCACTCTTAACGCATTTCCACCAAATTTGTTCGAACTCTTAGAGGTATATTTGTTGTCAGTTGTTAGTTTACTTTCAAATCTCATTGTAAAATTTACTTCTCATTTAAATGTTTTATGAAATTATTCTTTTTCATGTTTTATGAAATTACTTTTTTTCGATAATACTTTTTAGGGATCATTTTTAGAAATAATAAAAAAAATGATTAACTCAATAAATTTGAATAATTATCTCTATATAATCTAAGTATCTCACAATTTTTTTAAACAACAAATCATTTCTTAGACACATACCTGTCCACTAAATCTCTAAGAAGGAGCTCCCCAACATCTCACTAAGAAGGAGCTCCCCAACATCTCACACTTCTCCTTGTAACTCTAACTAATCTCAATGAGGGGGCTCCCCAATGTCGCACACTTCTTGTAACTCTAACTAAATTACGTGGATTAAAAACATGGGAGAATGACCTTGTAACTTTAACTAAATTAAGTGGATTAAAAACATGGGAAAATGATGGATAGTTTGGATCTTTCTCCGAGCTTAAGTTGGTGAAGGAGTTCCTGTTATTTGTCAAAATATGAATTTTGTATCAAATCATAATTTTTTATTATTTAAATTATATTTTTGAATGCAAAAATGAATTCAACATTATAAAAAAAACCTTTAAAACAGATGAATTATTCAAAAATAATCACTCAAATCTACATATCCAATAATTTCTTTTCAAATTTCAAAATTATCCTAAAAAATAAACTACAAAATTGTTTATTAATTATACTAACCTCCCTCAAACCAGGAGTCAAATTTGCTCCATTTTATTACTTGTAATGTTATATATAATATGTATTATATTTATTTTTAAAATTATATGATATGTATTAAATATATTTATTTTAAAAATATTTTTAAATTTTGATATTTAAAATTTATAATTAGTAAAGTATTGATGTTTAAATTTTTTCAATATATAAAATATTTGTTTATAAAAAATAATTTTAAAATACAAAATTTGTAAAATATTTTATAATTATAACAACCTCCTCCTTCGTGGATATTTCAGTGAGGTAAATGAGTCCATTTATAATCATTTTTTATTATTCTAAATAACAACCTCCTCCTTCGTGGATATTTCAGTGAGGTACATGAGTCCATTTATAATCATTTTTTATTATTCTAATCCAAACCTAATACCATAGGGAAGTACATGTTACTTTTTACCACGTTTTGTTTCTTATTTTTACCCGATGTAGATCAGAGAGTTATGCGGACGCCCAGACCCTCGTGATGTGAAGATGAGTTTGGCTTTGACTTTGGTCCGGTTATTATTAGTCCCTCTCGAAAGGCGAGGGATTATATCAATGAGTCACTTGTTGACTTGCTATTAGTTTAATATTTGATTTAAAATTTCTTCTCATTTTTAATGTTGAACTTAGAAAAATATGAATAAAAATAAAAATAAATAAAAAAAATTATTTTTCTTTCATATTATTGGACCTCAACTTTGAGGTCTTATTGCCGCGATGCCGTCGGTAATCTTGGTAACACCACCTGCATTAACTTTGCACTTGTGATCTGTTATAGGTTCACTTTGATCTGTCATAAGTTTAATAGGTTTAGCGTCCTCGCTGTCTATTCAGTGGTCTATTCGACACACTTCTGTTGATAGCTCTTCCTGCATTCTCGACAAGTCTGCTGCAATAAATGCAGCCTTGTTAATTGAGTTCTTCGTGCTCTAGCGACAAGTCTTTGTAAGAAATGCAGTCTTGCTAACTGAGCTCTTCGTACTTTCTAGACAAGTCTGTTGTAGGAAATGAAACCTTGGTAACTACAGCTAGTTCTCTGCTTCTCCCGCTGTAGAAAGAGAAGCCAAAGCTTTATATCTTTTTTGGTTGTACGTAAAATCTTCGTCGTAGGCATAGTGGTTCAACCTCACACAATTGTGTGCATAGGCATAAGCATATTAGGCATGGATTTTAGCACTCTTTTTCCAGAAAATGGTCTCCCTTTGCGATTTAGTAGACCAGGGTGTCTTCTATTTCAGAATTTGAGTCGTCAAATGGTGTGTCCTATGAAGAAAGTTTCCTTGGTTTTTAATGTGCATCTTACCGCTAGTCGAGTCTCTGTCCTATCCACTATTAAACCAGATGGCCCTCAACATCAGTTTCTTTCCAATGATTCAAATAACATGTCCAAAGCTTTGGATAAAAATGCCCAGAAAGCATCAGAGGTATAGATGGATTGGTATCCAATTCAAAGGCTAGCACTTAGGTTTTGAATGCCACTAAAAGCACTTTCATTGTACCTCTAGAGAAAACTCATCCTTTGCCCAAGACAATCAATCCCCGGGTTCAAATCTCGGGAAATTTCACACCAGTTAGCGAGTGTCATGTAAAGCACGAATTGCAAGTAGTGGGTCGAATTCCCAAATGTCTGGAAGGAGTTTGTGTATGCAACAGAGTGAATCCGAGGTTTGAGCCTTCTTTCAGCCATCATCTCTTTGATGGAGATGACATGATACAAGCAGTTGGCTTGAAACAAGGCACAACTAGGTACTGCTGTAGATACATGATGCATCATTTTCTGAAATTTAGTTGTTTTTAAAGACTAGCATTGACTCACTCAAGTGTTGGAATACATCACTACATGGGACGCCTTATGTCAGGCCTTGCGAAGGCGTTTTTCTCCTCCAGGGTATTTATCTAACCTAATGTGCAGGTGGTTGCAGTTGCATCAAGCTCCAGGGCAGACTATCCAGAAGTTTATTGAAGTATTCACCAAGCACCTTCTCCAACATCAGATTAGAGATCTCAGGACTACTGAAAACTTTCGGTACGTATTGATTATTTAGGAGAGGCTATTACCTCTTTTGATCTTTAGCAGAAAAGATTAACAACAAGCTGTTAAATCTTTAGACTTTGAAAAAAAAATCACTAATTGATTGTAATGCTTCTAAATATCCCATCGAGGTCCTGGTAGATTTGAACACGCGATAAATTGGTTTCCAAAGAATTTAGTAGAAATTGGATAGATTTAGTTATACCTTACAAATACTTCACATATAATACAATACATAGTTGCAAATAAATTGACCATAAAGTATCTAGACACTACGTATCATACTTCAAACGCAAGTTGGTGGTTACCCTTGAATTTGCTATTCTAGTCGGTGAGAGCAATTGATGACTGATTTTATTGGTTTTGGCATTTCTAAGCATTGAAGAGTGAAAATTTCTATGGTATAGTCAGGCACAAATTTTTTGGAAGAAACCGACAAAGTTCTAGTAAACCTTTGTAGGCAAGTTACTTAATGGGGTCTTGGTTAATAGGTAAAGCAAGGGTGTTTTATACCTCCATCAGGTTTTAATTCCCCAGAAACACATTTCCTCCCTCGTGGGCTGTCCCTGTTGTGCAAGAGGGTTGTTTCATGCAGTTGGGGTTAGGTGCAAGTCCTAGAGGAATTTGGCAGACTAGACACCCCCAGCCATGGCTTCTTAGCCAAAGGGATTCCTTGAGAGTGTTGTAACCTAGCTGCATTGTTTTCTAACACTCCTAGAAAGGGAACGGGCACACTTGCCGCATAGTGATAATCATAATCATCTGTCCAATAAAAGAACCTTTTTAGGTTGAAAATATATGAGGATTAGAGTATGCGATCGTTTTTTGCATAGTTTTGTTGTTAGAGTGAATAAATGGCCATCCAAATAGTTAATGATACATTAGGTGTGCCAGGTAGACTGTTAGGGCAAGCAATTGTCCAATTAGGCTTATGTGGAATCGATTTAGTCTAATGATCCCTGCGCTTGAATTCCTGTATTGTCCAGTATATTAGAACACTCATTATAATGATCAGTTGATGGAATGAAATCATTGCTCTATTTAACCAGCCACATAATCTCAGAGGCTGTCTACCATGTTTAACAATTCCACTCTCCAAGGATTAGGATTGGTCAATCTGGATATGTTTTGTTTTTGCAATCCCAATGCACCAGAAAGCAATGTGCAAACAGAGCAATGAAGAGCCCAAAAGAAGACATGGAACTAGAAAATTTTAATAGCCTTCAGGTAAGACTTGGGTATATGGCAATCTAGTATTTTATTTGTTTATTTCATTTCCAAGTTTCTTGCGATGTGTGCTTACATTTTAAACATGGAGAAGTGATGAACACGAAAGAAAAAATGCACTGCTAAAAACTGTGAATGCATAACCAATTAATTTGTTATAATTTAGTACGGCTATTAATTTAAATGAAAGAGAAGGGTATACAGATGATTTTATACATGCTTGTACATTAATTTGTATATAATGTACATAATGTACATGTGAATGAAAGATGATCTTATAAATGATTTTATCACACTGTTAAAATTACTGTATTAGAGTTGTGTTACTTTAACAAAATCTTTAAAATCTATATAGCTACGTTACTTTAATAAAATGTTTAAAATGATTAGAAAAAAATAGCTTTTGCTCAATTAATTCCTAATTCTTAATTCTCGTATCTTCAAAATATTTAAAATGATCAGAAAAAAACACATTATAAATTTATAATTCCTCAATCATAACTTACCGGAATAAAGAAACAAGAGGGAAAGAGACAAATGATAAGAAACAACTTAGATTAGGAACCCTAAAAGGATCATGTCAGAGCTAGTTTTTCTACTTTGCAGTGAAGTGGACACAAACCTGCTTTCTTCAAAAGAGTTGGTCAGCTGCCTTCTCCGTGAGCTTCAATATAATTTATGAGGAAAAGATCCTCCTCAGGCCTCCATGAACCTCTCTTCATTCCCATAATCAGAGAGCAAGGAGTCCATCACATTGATTCAGAGCTAGCGTTTTAGTTACCTCTCACGTACACGCAAAACCATTTAAATTCGAGAGTGGAGAAGGAGGAAAAGGGTTCGACATGCTCGACCAACCATACGTAATATCTATAAAAAGTCTAAACACACACTAGATGTCTATGTATCTATGATCGTTGGCCTTTCTGAGAAGAATCACATAATAGATGAGGAAGTCGAAGGTTTTACCGAAAGACACGAGCAATTTTGTTTTCATATGTCTACTCACCAGGTTAAGCTTTACGAGGCATATTTTATTTACCAGAATCTAAAAAATTTGCTTGCATAAGCCTTGCAATAGTTTGGTTTTATTGGGTGTCTTCTTGCACAGGATTTGTGATAGTATGGTTTAATTGGGTGGATTAATCATTCCATGTGTCTTATGCCATCATGCTGTTAAAAACTATTAATATTTAGTAGGTAAGGAATGAACATAAATTGGCAGTCTGAATCCTAGCTATCTTCTAGAAATCGTCATGTACACACTACCAAATCTAGATAAGTCAGAGATATGCAACTATTCACAAAAAAATGAAATCAACAACTGTTATAAATGTAGAGAGGAATGCAGAGAGTGGAAGGGTGGCTTTCACTTTCATTTTGTTGTACTGATAGTAAGTTCGTTAGAGGAGAATTATCCATCAAATTAATAGAAACTATATCTGAGAGTGCTCCATCAGAATGGAGGAAATGAATCTTTACAGGAATCGTTGACATAATGCAAAATGTAAACGGAATAAATTTCTATTGCATGTATCTTAACTTACCGAAAGGTGCAAACACTGGCAACTTTCTCCAGTGTTTGTCAGTTTCAGATAGCATTAAAACTTTTTCCATCCAAGGATGGAAAGTCCCGCCCTCTGGGAAATAACACTCCAATTTGATCAACCAGATCAACCAATAATATGCTAAATAAATAGGTTTAGATTTATCAAAAAAATAGTAAATAAATAGGTTTAAATTTATCACAAAAATAAGAAAATTCAATATAGTAAATAAATAGATTTAAATTTATCAGAAAAATAAGAAAATTCAATGTGTAATATGAAATAAATAAATAATGTGTAATGCGAAATAAATAAATAAGTTTAAATTTATATTTATATTTGGGTCAACGAACAAATTAATATGCCCATATTAAAGTATGTTATAATATTTATATAATTTTAAAGATATAATATTTGGATAAATATTAAAGGTATTTCAACGAAGCTTTCATCATCTATGGTTGTGAGTTTCTAGGGCATTAGGTTTCAAAGAAGTTAAAGTTTCATCACTTGACATCTAGTTTTAATTTTTATGACAAAAAGTTTTGTTTTAATTTTCATGACTTAAAGTTGTGTTTTTCAAACACACAACGAAGACTTTTAAATTTAAATTTAAATTATTATTATCTTATTTAAATGCTAATAATATTATATGGCAACTTACTTCATTAGTTGGCAGAGACTAAGCTGCCCTACAACTCTTGTTAAATTAAATGTTGTATATCTAACTAAATACAACTTTGGTTTTTTATCCTTTCATTTGTTTAATTTTAATTCAAATATAATAAATTAATTTAATGTTGCATATTTAATTATTGAAAAATTTAAATAAATTCATTAATATATGATGTTTATTATTTTATATGGTTTCTAAATTTTAATTAAATTTTTGGAATAAGTAGTTAGTTACATAACACTTTGAATTGATTTAGAAATAATGATAATTGAATTTAAGTAAATTCATTATATTATTCTATATATTTTCATAATTTTAGTTGAGGTTTTTTTCAGCAAGATTTTTAGTTAGATAGAATTTTAAATTCACTCATAAAGAGTGTTAATTGGATTTAGAGAACTTAAATTAAAACAATTAAAGAATCATATAAATCTAATTTTTAAATAAACAAAATGATATTTATTATTAAATATTAAAAAAATACATTTTAATAATCTTATAAATTAATAATATAATGTTATTAAATTAAAATATATTATTTTATAATATATGATAAAAATTAAAAAAATATTTATAATTTTATTTTAATTTTTTTTTGAAATTATCTAGAAATTTTAATTGTAAGTAAAAATATTCTTCCAATCAAATAATTTATCATCACTTATGTAAATTTGGTTTTTTGTTAGGTCATTAGATTAACAATTTTGAAATTCATCTTTCCACTATTTAAAAGTCATTCACAATTATAAATGGAAAAATCAAATTGAAACTACACACACATATATATAAAGTTTGATTCAATCTAAGAAACATTTTGTGGTTTACCCATGTTTCCTTGTTTATTTGAGTTTTATTTTATTGCATTTTGTCATTTTCACCCAAATACAACTTTATTTACTTTTCTCTTTCCTAAGTTTTCTCTCAAATAAACTTCTTGTAATAAATTCTTTTATATTAATTTTGAGTTAATATAGCTTTGATTGTTATATCAATTCAAGTCATTAGACTCATATCTAACCAAACACAACTTTGTATATATTTCCATTTCCATGAATTTCTTTGTTATGCTAATTACATTTATGACAATATTGTATATCTAATTACATAAGAATTAAACTAAACTTTTAGCTTTGAACTATATAAGTATATAGTTATTATCTTAAAACATTTTCAAGAGTTAGGTATAAGCAACTTTGCTGCTATTTTCACTTGTTTCTATTTTGATTAGTTGTGATTGACTGTAGATTTTAGGGTCTCAGGGTCTAATTGTCGGGTGCCGACGAAAGTCTAGGGAAATGTGACTGATTAGAGCTTCAGTCATAAAAATCATTAATACAAATGTCATAAAAAACATTAATACATATGTCAACCCAGATAACCCTCTGACAGTCATACTCTCTCGAGGTCTCCCTGCATACTCTACCCAGGTCCCTCTGCAGTTTAAGTATTGTATCGAGGGAGGCTTGCATGTCTTGTCGTGGCCATTTGCATGAGTGATCTTACCTTCATCGCCTTCCCCACCGCCCTGCCCAATGCTAGATATTAACCCGAGTCGGTCTTTAAGCACAGATTCAATGACAACTCTAGTGCTCTGCACAATTCCAAATATTCACCTAAGTCATTTTTTAGGCACATATTCAACGACAAAAGAATAAGCATGGCATTCGACCTTATATTCTCTATCTCTAAATTTGACCTTTCAATTTTTGGTGCAAATATATATCTGTATGTCCCTAAATTTAACCTTTCAATTACAGGTACAAATATATATCTATATAAAAGTTGTCTGTATCCTTGAGGAGGAGGAGCGACTTTACCAAACCTTTTGTTGTCTGAATTTCCCACCTAAACATCATAAATTGGAGGATTTATTGGGCCTATTGCGTCCCCGACCATCAAAAATTGGAGAATTTATTGGGCCCACTGTGTACCTGACCATCGACAGATTATTTCTGGCCATCAACAAATTATTTCCGAAGCATCGTTGTAAATAATTGTCCCGAATTAATTTTGAGGATTTTGTTGTACAAATGGTGGCATTTTGAAAAAAGAAAGGTCACACATGGTAGCATTGGATTGGTATACAAGTTTCCTAGGTACTGCAATTAATATTCAAGCAGATATGTTGCAAATGAGGAATTGCAACAAGAGGCATTGATTTGACTCATTTGACACACATAACAAAGAAAATAATATATCCTTCTTTCCATAGAATAAAAAAATTGTCGATAGAAAAGGCACTCTTTGGGCTAGAACAAATTACTTAAGCCAACAAAAAAGGAGAAAAAATGGTGGAATACAAGCTAGTTTAAGGAAGGAATGTAAAAAATCACAGAGGGAAGCCATGGGCATTTAGTTAGGTGAAAAAGATGTATTGGAGTTGTGATTGCATAGTAAATCAAGCTAGAGAGAAGGTAGCACAGACAAAGGTGAAAGTAGGAAATCTTACTTGGTTGAAGCATTCAGCGAAAATTTGTTAGCTCCACAGATTTGAGTGATTATATCTGTATAATCTGAGTACCCCAAGAGTTTTTCAGCATGTTGAATCCATTTCTGCATTTAAAAATGGATTTTAAACAACAAAACATAATGATTTCGTACAAATTTATGTCACATGATTTCGGTGAAAAAAATCATTTCGTAGACAGGAGCTTGTCCACTGAATCTCAAAGAAGGAGCTCCCCCAACGTCTCACACTTCTCCTTGTAACTACAACTAATCTCAAAGAGGGGGCTCCCCCAATGTTACACACTTCTCCTTGTAACTCTAACTAAATTACGTGGATTAAAAACCATGGAGAATGATGGATAGTTCAGATCTCCCGGCTCTGTGAGCTTAAGTTGGTGAAGGAGTTCGTGTTATTTTTCAAAATATGAATTTACATTTGGATCATTTATTTGTTACAAATTATCCAATCTTTAGAATGACTGGTTCACCAATTGAAGATTGATGTTGTTTAACTATTCTATGTTTTGGTCATTTTTCTTCGAATCTGGCCAAATAAATCTGTACAAAATCACATTTTTTTGTTATTTAAATTGCATTTCTGAATGCAAAAATGGATTCAACATGGTGAAAAACCCTTGGAGCACATGGATTATACAGGAATAACCACTCAAATCTGCATATCCAACAATTTCTTGCCGGATCTGAAAATTATCCCCAGAAAATAGCCAAAACTTAGAACGTTTAGACTACAAGATTGTTTATTTATTATACTAACCTCCCTCAATCCATTATACTAACCTCCCTCAATCCAGGGATCAACTGTGAAATTTGATCCATTTTATTAGCTGTAATGTTATATATAATATATATTAAATTTATTTTTAAAATTATATGGTATGTATTAAATATATTTATTTTAAAAGTATTTTTAAAATTTTGAAAGTTAATATTTTTAATTTATAATTAATAAAGTAGTAGTGTTTAATTTTTTTTAATATATAAAATATTTGTCTATAAAAAAAATTAATTTTAAAATACAAAATTTGTAAAATATTTTATAATTATAACAACCTCCTCCTTCCCTGGATATTTCAGTGAAGTAAATGATTCCATTTATAATCATTTTTTATTATTCTAAGCCAAACCTAATACCATACAGAAATACTTGTTACTTTTTACCACATTTTTTTTTATCCGATTGCTCATAGAGTTATGCGGATGCCCAAACCCTCGTGACGTGAAGATGAGTTTCGTGACAAGCAAGTTCTCCTAGGCAAGAAACAACTCTTGAGGGGCTCTCATTTTTTTC
>JASDQU011314463.1:36384-48146 GCA_032191745.1 Picea mariana
ATTATGAAAATTTTGAACAACATCATTTAGCAGGGATCCCCTATAGATTGGACAATGAGTCTAGCAATACCACTTTTCAAGAGTGGGGATGTCAACAATCCCTCCAACTATAGGACTATAATGGTAAACCCCTTGTTTGCAAAGCTATTCAGAAGTATGCTAGAAAATAGAATCAGCAAGTGGGTGGAAGAAAGAGATAATAGCACCAAAGGGAAAGCATCTTTCAGACCTAAACACTCAATGATCGATCACTGTATAAATCTAAGACACATCATTGAAAAAGTGTGGGAGAAAAAACAGGAAGTCTTTTGTTACTTTGTTGATTTCAAAAAATCTTTTGACATGGTCCCTAGAGATAAGATTTGGCATAGAATGGAGGAACTTGGGGTTCCTATGCACCTTAGAAGTTGTCCACAGGCTATATGATGAGGTTAAAGTCAAAATCAAAACGTCAGCTAGTATCTCTGAAATTTTTAGGAGTGATATAGGGGTCAAGAAAGGGTGTCCAATGTCCCCTACCCTTTTTGGTTTTTATATAGACAAACTTGAAGAGTGGTTAAACTTGCAGGAGGGTGATGGTGCTCTTTCGGGCGAGTTTTTGATAAGGCTTCTCTCGTATGCAGATGACCTTATTATGATTTCTAAATCTTCTCTTGGGTTGCAAGAACACTTAATTTCCCTTGAGAATTTTTGTAGTACAGTGGGGATGCAAGTCAATACTATCAAGATGAAAGTGGTAGTTTTATCTAGCAAAAGAAAACAAAAACATATAATCAACATAAGTTCTACTTTGAAGGCAACACTCTTGATGAAGTGGAAGATTACAAATACCTCAGAATTGACTTCAACAAAAATATAAGTTAGGAAGGTTGCAGAAAGAAAAGAACTTTGGGAGGTTGGAAAGCGTTCTATGCTTTCCAAAATAGGTCTAGAGAGGAAGAGCTATGGGATTGGAAGACTATGAAAACTCTCTTTGGGATTTTAGTGATCCCGGTGGTTCTCTATGGTTGTGAAGTGTGGGCCATTAATACATCTGACTTACAGTGGAAGAAAATTGAGAATATTAAAAAACACTTGATTACAAACAAGTTTAAAATTAAAAGTTCAATTCCTTATGATATCATGCTGAGTGAAATGGGGGTTGCTCCCATTGAAGCAATTCTATGGTGCATCTAATAATATATCTAAAAAATATTGAGAAAATGGAAGACGGTCGGTGGCCTAAGGTCGTCTTCAATGACATATTGTGCAAAAGAAAGAAGACATGGATGCAACAAAATATTAAATGGCTTAGTAAATAGGATATTCAATTGAACATGTTCTCTACAAACAATAAAGAGATAAAGGGTTTTGTTATTGATAGATTCCACAAGCGATCCTGGGATAAAGGTCTAGGGAGAAAGAAAAAGTATTATATTGAAGAGTTTAACCCCACTTACAATCACCATCAAAAAGCGTACATAGGAGCCAATATATCTTGGAGAGACAAAATGCTTATTTCTAATTAAGAACAGATTTTCATCAACTTTGTTGTGAAACCGTGCATTGGAAAAGACCAAAGGAAGCTTGGGAAGAAAGGGTGTGTATGTTCTGCACCTACGGAAAAGTGGAAACAGAAAAAAATTCATTTTAGAGTGTGTAGCTTTCAAAGACAGCAGGGACAGTTATGTAAGTATCTTGACAACTAGCTCTTGGAATAATTTATTCAGTGAGGGGACAGTGGAGAAATTCAGAGAGCTCATCATCAAGCAGTCCATGAAAAGGGATGAAATTCATAAATCAGTGTCTAAGGCGGTCTGCCCCTATTATAGCCCTAAAATTCCCTACTCATGCATACATGGCATTGGCCCTTCTGCTTGCATAATTTGCCAATTCACTGCTTAGGATCTCCTTTTAAAAAACCATTTTTTGGAGCATTTACGCGCTCTGCTGCACTACTTCTCACGTACATACACTTGCTACATTCTAGACAACCTGCATACATATTCTTGCTGCATACTAAACAACCTGCATATACCTCCAAAAGTTGCAAAAATTTAAAAGTTTTAAGGAATTCGGTGGAATTTACGGGCTATTGGAGGTTTCCCAACCAATTCACCTTCTATAGCCCATCCCCAAACTAAATAACTATCCTTTTTTCATATAAAAGGAGGTCTTGGGGTCTCATTCCACAATCAAGCATTATAACGGTGAAACTATGCCCAAATCCATTTCCTACCCTGCCCAAGTATTTGCAGTGTTTCTTGAGTTCTTGCCTCAACATTCCCTATCTAACCCCCTTTTTCTCCCATACAATCCATTCCCTTCCCTTGAAGTGATCAACAGATTGTGAGAGAAGGCATTTGGAAGGTGGAATTGGAGAATTTTCAAGAGGATCCCGGACCAGGTTCGTGGAGCGTCGACCTGCAAAGGTTGTAATTTCCAATCTTTGAGTATTGAATAAAATAATCTATTTCCCTGTCCCAAATGATGGTTTTTATGTATTTTCTTTGAGTTATACATAAAAATTTATATCTAACCCTAATTGATAAATCAAAATAGTATGTATGTAGCGTTTTTTTCCTAGTTGTGGATGCAGGTCAACTTTGGGAGGAGACTTACTGTCTTGGGAGTTACAAAGCTTGAGGAGGTCAACACCAAACGTTGGATTAAAGGTACAGTTTCTGACTTACTCTTTTCATTACTTTCTGTTCATCGATTTTGGAATGTTTGGGGTAGTGTAGGAATTAGATTGAATTTTAAGAGAGTCATTTCTCTATCTATACTTAGAACCCTGGTATAGTTATAGGGGGATTTTCCCGCTAGAAGAATTGGTGACTCCATTGGGGAGTCTCTCTAGG
Source organism: Picea mariana (assembly GCA_032191745.1). Classification (NCBI taxonomy): domain Eukaryota; kingdom Viridiplantae; phylum Streptophyta; class Pinopsida; order Pinales; family Pinaceae; genus Picea; species Picea mariana. The sequence continues at coordinate 39,225 of JASDQU011314463.1, forward strand.
GTTTTAGAGGGAGGTTTTTTGGGTTTTAATTGTCTTCTTGATTTCCCTTTGAGTTTTAGTCAAGTTCACTGAGTATTTTGAGGGTCCTTGGTCACCTGCAAGGTGCCTACCAGTTTTTCCCTACCTTGTCAGTTTGCCTAGTCTTTTCTTTTTTGAAAAGTCTCAGAGGTGTACGCGCCTTGATTTGGGTCATCCTACATAAGTATGCTCTATGCACAGTAAACAACCCGTGTACATACGTAGGTTGCTAATGCAACACCCCAATTCTCTGTGTCTAGAAAGTGTTTAAAAAGATAGTTCCTTCTCTTTCCTGATAGAAGTTTAGGCTTCTCAGGACTTTCTTGAACCTTCCAAAGCCTATATTTTTTGGCCTTAGCTTGGGTTGAAGATTCATTGTTAACTTGTGCCTTAGTTTTCTTTTGTTTTCTCTATAGGTTTAGAGTGAACTTTCAGGTTTTAGATCCTCTTTTGGTTTCTTTTTTAATCCCCGTGTTTACATAGTTGGCCTAGGGCCTCTGTCAATCTTGAGTTTTATTTTCTCTTTTTCCTATTTCTTTCTTTGAAAAACAAAAAAGAATTTTTACTTTGGTTTTTCTTGTTAAAGCATTTCAAAAAATAAAAATAAAAGAAATCCTTCTTTGTCAGTGTTCTTATCAGTTTCATTTTTTGCAAGAGTCTGAAACAACATTAGTTTCACATTTATATCATGTGAGTAAATCAAGCCCATAAAATCAATGCTTAACTTTAAATCTATTAGAATTTATGTTTGTAGGGTTCACCAACTAGTCTAGGATTTTAGGGCCTTGAATTCAAGGCCATCTAAAACAAAAATTGGAGTATGAGATTGGGAGTGTTTTAAGTCCAACGTCATAAGAGTTATCCGGGACCCCCCTCTAACATAGGGGATAAACACAAGGTTGCGTGAGGAAAGGTAGAGGGGATAACCCCTCCAAATCCAGAACAAACATAGTGGGGATTGTATATTGAGGGTCTTTCTCAGGAATAATACTGATCACATTTACCTACGGAGCTTAGTGGACCTTGAATCCGTTTGAGATCCTCAGTTGTCTTCCGGACCAATTTATTTTGGCACCTTTTAAGGGCTCCGAACTTGTTATCCTGCTCATTAGGATCTTCTTGACTGTCGACTGTACCCAACTAGTGACTGACTGAGAGATGGAAACTTAGTTTCCTATATTTTACGAACTTACACAGGTGACTGTGAGGGTATACTGTGGTACCTAGGGAGGACGCTAGATCACACTTTAGAGAGTATACCCGGAGGGCACTTCCATGTTCGATTTTCACTTGCACTAGTTAGTTTCTCTAGTTTCGATTGGCGTAACTGTCTTTCCCACTAGTTAGTCAACTGCTTGATTTATCATTAGGAAAATTTTAGTGTGTGCTCTGTGCTCCCTAGTTCTCCATAGTGAGTTAGTAAATAATTTCTTTGGGTCTATGACCTAAGTTGGTAGACCGCCCACTCCGTCGATCGTGAGGACTCTTTGGTCTATCGCTTGGAAACGTGGATCCGCCTCTTTATAGACGTTGTTTTTATACCACTGGTTCGCTAGAGTCAGTGTGTGAGACTTTTACAGACTTGAGCGATCCTGCAAGGGGAGAATCTGTGCTTAATATATTCATGGAAAAGTTTACTGACGATACCAACCAAGAAACCCCTTCACAAAGGGATTCTTTTTCTTTTCCTTTCTTTGGAAACGTTGGTGTCCCTTTGATGGACACTTTGTACATTCCTGGGTTGAATGTAGGACTACTGGTTTGGTTGGGTACCATTCCAAATGTACCAAATTATCTTGACGCTTCTCAATTAATCACCTTATGTCATGGGAATCATGTTGATGTTCCTTCGTCAACAAAGTCTTCTCCTCCTCCTTCTACCTTTTCTAGTGAAAGTAAAGATACTAGTAATCAAAAGTCTAAATGAAATAGAAAGAGGAAGAATATGAAGAAGTTATCACCAACCTCTGTGAGTCATGTTGGAGATAGGTTGTCAACCTATGGAATTCATGTTGAATACCAACACCTAGCCTCTGTAAGTCATGCTGGGGGAAAACAACCAACCTTTGCAAGTCATGTTGGAAAGTTATCACCAACCTCTGGGATTCATGTTGGAGATAGGTCGTCAACCTATGCAAGTCATGTTGGAGACCAATGCCCAGCCTTTGCAAGTCATGTTGGGGGAAAACGTCGAGTCATTGCTAGTCATACTAGAAATTGGTCTGTAGCCTCTGCTAGTCATGTTATCGACCAATCACCAACCTCTGCAAGTCATGTTGGAGATGTGAAACCAACCACTGTAAGTCATGTTGGGGGCATTGATTATGTTGAGAAACCTAGACGGATAGGATGTAAGCCTAATTTCCCTTGTAATATTTGCAAGGGATATCACCTTACTCATTTATGCCCTAGCCTTCCAGAGGCATGAAGATTGTGGTCCCTGTCTACAAGATCTTCTGATTCTGTGTCTTCTAAGGTTTCCTCACATTCTATTCAACTTCTAGTTGATGAAGTGGTCATGCCGATGCAATATTTGGCTGATCCCACTCCTCTTTTGGGGGGTGATGCGCCTTCATACCATTTTGTCTCACAACCTATTCAGCCAGTGGTTGAATAAGTGGTCATGATGATGCAATCTTCGACTGATTCCACTCTTCTCTTGGAGAGTGTCATGTCTACTAAAGTGGTCACGCAAATGCAATCTTCAACTAATCCCACTCCTCTCTTGGGGAGTGTTGTGTCTACCAACTATGTTTTTATCATTTCTAGTTCAGTACTTTCAGAACAAGGGGGCATTCCGCTCACTTTGAGCACACCCCCTCCAAGTCTTAGGATGGTTTCCTTTGATTGGAATGACCTTGTTGAGCCTCGTTTTCCTTCTTCTGCACCCTTTCAAATAAGGGTTGAAGTTAATTAAAAACACATTTATCGATGTATTGTAGATGAAGAGGCCTCTGCAAGTATTTTATCCTCCTCAACTTGGAAATCTTTGGGTTCTCCTAAGCTAGTGTTTGCTTCACATGAGTTGTTGTCTTTTGACAGATGTCGTAGTGATTATTTGGGGATTCTTCCTCAGTTGCCTATTTCTTTAGGTGGGTAGTTTGTCCTTGTCGATTTTATAGTGGTGCAAGTCCCATTAGATTTTAATATGCTTCTCGGGTGTGATTATGTATATGCTATGAACGTTGTGGTGTCTACACTCTTCCGGGTGGTGCATTTCCCTCACAATGGAAGCATTGTCATTATCGACCAGTTGGAATCTGATAATCACCAGCCTAATTTGGCATTAGTTCGGGTTGCCGCTTTATGTGTTCCTAGCATCCATGTCGACTCTACCCTACCATAGGTTAATTATGTGGCATGTTATTCTCGATGCTCAATTGCTTCTAAGAAGGAACCTATGCAATCATGTTTATCTTCTCAAGACATGGTCTTGGAAATTGATCCGTTGGTTTATCCAATGAGGGCATGGGAGCCCTTGCTTCCCCCTCTTGGTCCAAGTGATCTTGAGTCTCATTTTGAGTCTGATCTCATTGTTTGTAGATCCTCAAGTCCTCGTGCTTGTGATTCTTCACTGATAGACTTTGCTAGTCCTGGCCAGAACCATCATCGTCATATGGAATATGGTCAGTTTGCTTCGCCTTTTTGGACTGTCGAACCTCCTTGTTTGCGTGATTTCTCGGATTTTGAATTGCCTTCGGATGAGGATATCCATGAAGCCATGACTACTGTTTCTATACCGTGGGAAGAATTACACCATGGTTTGTGTTTTATTCCCTTTTGGGAGACTTTCCAGGTTGACTATTGAAGAGACTCTTGGTCAGAGCCTAGTAGTGGGCTCTACCTGAACTACTACCATGCATGATCCGTAAGGTTGTGCGGTACTGTGTACATATTGTACAATCTAGTTTTGTTGTTTTCAATTTTTGTATTCAGTAACACCTCTTATTTTTTTGAAGTTTCTATCTATATTGGATCTATTAACTTATGGATGAGTGTTATTGGCCTTATATGCAGTATCTTGGAGACATTTTTATTTGAAATTTGTTCATCGTATTGATCCGTTCTGACATGTATCGACCTTGAAACTGGCATATAGGTTAGGTTTTTCCCTACTTGCATTTTTTGCATTATCCGTTTCCTGGTTCATTTGGCCTTAGGATCGACCCCACTGAAGTGAGACACTGAACCTTCTATGCTGCTTTAGAAGTGTGGTAATTAGGTGGTAGAGCCTACCTCTACATGGATGCCATAGGTAGATTGTTTGCTGCATTTTGGCTTCCATGATGTGATTTTTGAATATAGACTTGGGAGTCCTTGTTAGTCCTGTCATGATTACATATTGAAGCCTCATTCTTCTTGCTAATCATCATTCTTGGCCTTACCCACGGGGTCACTCCCTAATGAGCATGTTTTGTTTTCTTTCAAGCTCACTTAAACTTTGAAAGCAATATCTAGCGAGAGTTCATTTATTCTTTTCGATCTCATCTAGATTACTTGAGAAAAGAAACCCCTTGGAGTCCTATTTAAGCCCTTTTCAGACTCTCAAAAATTGAAAAGATTGTCGAGAAAACTTGTTGCCCTTCACCCTCTCCAAACTCAAATTTGAAGGCACATCTGTCTGACGATAGTTTGCCCCTTTTTGGTCCAGATGGCTAATTTTACGAATAAAGGTATGCTCTAGGAACTTCGGTTCTCTAGAAGAGTATTCTCAGGTATACGTTTAACCCTTTTTTGGGCCCGAGGGACTAAATTTTCAAAAAAGGAACATTCTCCTTGGTTTTAGTTTATCACTTTTTCGGGCCTTGGAGATTACTTATGAAAAAGGAACCCCCCAGATTCCATAGTTAAGCTCTTTTCAGACTCCCTTAAATTGAAAAGATCGCCGAGTGACCTATTCCTTCACACTCATTAAATTGGTCCAAAAGAATATCTACTTGGCATGAGTTTAACCCTTTTTCCAACCAGTAGATTATTGCGGAAAAAGGTACACCTCAGGAGATTCATCTCGCCGGGAGAGTTCTCCTCAGTTACTTTTATACTTTTTCGAGCTAAGAAGACTGAACTTAGAAAAAGGCTATGAGTCCATAGTTAAGCTCTTTTCAGACTCCTTAAAATTGAAAAGATAACCGAGTGATCTTGTCTTTGTCACACTCATTAAAATGGTGTTGAAAATACGTCTTTTTGATGCAATTTTAACCCTTTTTCAAGACGATTGGACTAACTGCGAAAAAGGTACTCCCTGGAGTCTTCTTTTGCATTTTTTGTGACTCTCTAAACGTGAAAAAACCACCGAGCTTACCTTCTCTGGGATCATAAAAATTTACAGGGAAGGGGTCTTACTGAGTAATGCTTAATTGCATTGCGAGTCTCATCTTTTCATCTTTGGCCTAATGTCGGCTCCATGTTTCTCTCAACTAATTCTTTGAATCATTCCTTATACACAAGCCTTGCATCACTTGTTTCCCCTGCAATATGACACCTTGACCCATGGAGGAATTTTCCCCGAGTGTCCTTATCCTACACATGTCTCCTTGTCTTGAGCATCAATGTGTTCCATGCGCTTGGAACCAATTTTCTTTCTTGCGACACTTGTTCCTCCTTTGTAACATAACATTCTTTTATTCTTTTTCAAGCTCGTTAAAAATTGAAAAAGACAAAAAAGTGAAATATTCCAAAAAGAGGGGACATGAAATATACATTCTTTTTTCGACAGCAAAGATAGTCACCCTTGGACAAAGCCCATCCTTCTATTTTTTCGTCAAGCATTGGGTTCTAGTATGTCCTTAGGAAGTTATTATTGCTACATAGAGTTGTGTCCTCCTCTGTTGGGTTACTCTTCCAAACATATGGAGAGTTTGCAGTGCCTCCTGCATCACAAAATTATGTCAATGTTACATTTCCTGAGTCCGATCATCTTTTGTTATTTTTTCTGAGGGAATTTTTATCCAACCTAAGTCGACCTTTTTGTAGTTTGTCTCCTAAATTTCATGAGTCGGCCATCTCGAGAGTCCAGTCAAGTCTAGATTCAAAATTGATGAAGTTCTCTACCTAATCATCAAGATCTTCCAGTATTTTCCCGATGGATTGTCAAAGCCTCAGTGTAGTGAGTCTTACACTCCCATTGTACTCCTAACTGAGTTTTGAAGATATTGAAGTTTTTTCTCGAGCTATGAAGACTTCATCTCCAACCGTAGGCGTCACTATCTTATTGAATATGCATATTATATTTGTATATATTCAACTGATTTTGAGATGTAGATCCGTTATTTATTGCTCGCGACTACACTTTATATATTTATATGACATGGATCTGCAGTGTACTTGATTGGAATCCATGATTTAGTTCATCCCAACCATGGGTATGCCCACCTCAGACAGATAATTGTTGTTTTGCAGATGGCACCTCCCGAACTCTTGGCTTGAGCTCACTCGACTTCCTGCATTCTCATTGGTAAAGATATTATAATGTGTTTCGGCCATTGGTTTCTCTTTTGACCTCACACATTAGGGGGCATCTGTTATAGCCCTCAAATTCCCTACTCATGCATACATGGCATTGGCCCTTTTGCTTGCATAATTTTCCAATTCACTGCTGAGGAACTCCTTTTAAAAAACCATTTTTTGGAGCATGTACGCGCTCTGCTGCACTACTGCCTGCGTACATACACTTGTTGCATGCTAGACAACCTGCATACATACACTTGTTTCACACTAAACAACCCGTGTATACCTCCAAAAGTTGCAAAAATTAAAAATTTGCAAGGAATTCTGTGGAATTTATGGGCTATTGGAGGTTTCCCAACCAATTCACCTGCTATAGCCTATCCCCAAACCGAATAACTATCCTTTTGTCATATAAAAGGAGGTCTTGGGGCCTCATTACACAATCAAGCATTAGAACGATGAAACTCTACCCAAATCCATTTCCTTCCTTTCCCAAGTATTTTCATCCTTTCTTGAGTTCTTGCCTCAACATTCCCTCTCTAAGCCCATTTTTATCCCATTCAATCCATTCCCTTCCCTTGAAGTGATCAACAGATTGTGAGAGAAGTGCTAGCGGGAAAAACCCCCCTATGGCTACAGCATGGTTTACAATGTAGGTAGATCAATAACTGTTTAAAAGTATCCTACTTCTCTAACTACCCCAAACATACCCAAGACTCATACAAGAAGAGAAAAATGAGAGGGATCGGGTAATTGTACCTCTACTCCGTGTCCAGTGATGATCCTCTCGCGCTTGAAATCTTTGCTGACTACACGCCTCCTCCCAAGGATGGCCTAAATTCAAATATAGACAAATAGAAAGCTAAAAGCATGCAATTCATATACAAATAAGAGTTAGATGTTATAATAAAAACATAAATCAAATGGAAACATTTGATACACCATGATTTGGGACATGAAAAGTACTTCTTTTATTGATAATACAATGATCACTTACAACCAAAGCCGACTATTGCTCCACAAACCCGGTCCTAGCTCCTCTTCACCAAGCTCCAAGTGCACCTCCGTATGGATTCTCCTCTCAACCTTCTTCTTAATAAGTAAAATGGGTTTCTCATGTAGAAGAAAGAAAAATTGGGGAATTCTGAGGCAATTCTCACAAAAGGGATGCAATTACTTGGGGAAAGGAAGGGATGTGAAATGGGCAGAGTTTCATTGTTCTTATGTCTAGATGTGGAATGATACCCCAACACCTCCTTTTATATGACAAAAGGATGGTTATTTGGTTGGGTGACGGGCTATAGGAAGTGGATTAGTTGGGAAACTACCCAATAGCCTGTAATCTCAACGAATTCCTTGCAACTTTTTATTTTTTTGCAACTTTTGCAAGTATACATGGGCTTTAGTGGTGCAACAAGCATACGTACGTAGGCTGTAGTGGTGCAACACGCGTATGCACGTGGACAATATTGGTGCAGGGTGGGTACATCTTCAAAAAATGAGTTTTTTAGAAGAGCAACTCAGTGATGGCTTGGAAAAAAATGCAAGTAAGAGGGCCAAAGGCCAGGTATGCATATGTAGAGAAATTTAGGGTTATAACATATCCCCCCTAATGTGTGAGGTCAGAAGAGCATCTGATGGCCGAAATACATTACAAAATCTTCACCAATGTATAAAACAAGTGAGCCCGAGACCAGAGTTCGGGAGGTGCCATCTGCAAAAATAACAATTGTCTCTCCAAGGCGGGCATACCCATGCTCAGGATGAAATAAATAATGGCTGCCAATCAAATACACTGAAAATCCATGTCATATAACTATATAAAGTGTAGCCGTGAGAAATACACAATGGATCTACATCTCAAAATCAAAGATGTACAAGTATATCTTCAAGAAGCGAATAACGCCCGATGGTTGGAGATGAGGTATTCATAGCTCGAGAAACAAATTTAAGATCTTCAAAACTCGGGTAGGAGCACAATGTGAGTGTATGAAATTCACTACCCATAGGTCTTCGACGACTCGTCAGGAAAAGACAAGAGGATCTCGATGATCAGGCAAATAACTTCACTGATTTTGAACAAGGACTTGATTGGACTTTTGGGATGGCTAGGAATGAGGTCAAGAGACAAACTATAGAAAGGCCGACTCATTTTGGGTGAAACTTCCCTTGGAAAAAAGCATGACAGATGATCAGACTCAGACAATATGACATTGACATAAGTTCATGATCCAGGAGACAACACAAACTCTCCATATGTTTGGAAGAATAACCAAACGAAGGAGGACACATCTCTATATAGCGATAACAACTTCCTAAGGTCATATTAAACTCCAATGCTTGATGAACAAATGAAAGGATGTGCTTTGTCCAAGGGCGACTCTTTGTGCTGCCAAAAAAGGGTACATATTTCCCATCCCCTCTTTTTTTTTTTTTGTCTTTTTCAATTTTTTAAAT
>JASDQU011314464.1:0-24627 GCA_032191745.1 Picea mariana
ATATAAAAGATGCAGAACAGAAACGAAATGCTAGAAATAACAGAATAACAGTGAAATATCCAGCATAATCTTCACAATACACAGAAATGATATACGAAATAGCAACAGAAATAGCACTTGAACAGAAATAGCACTTGATTCAGATAGCAATGTTCACAGGCCTCTTCGAGGGGGCCACCTCCAATCGAGCAGTGCTCTGTTACAATAATATCCAAGCTAGGGTTCTCATACCCTCGACTCCTATTTATACTAGAAAGAAGCATCTAGAGGAAGATCCTTCTAGAAGCGGAAGCTTCTATTAGGTCTTCTTACATCCACCTTATTCTATTTTATTGAAAGGTCTTATTAATATTGACCTTTATTACATCCGAATACATTGATCTACCCATGTGCGGGTTAGGACCTTAACACTTATTTTCGTTTTGTTTTCACGACTGTAAGCGTGAAAACATTAGTCTTTCGAAGCCGCATGGAAATCATTCTTTGAACTGTTATGATCTTTCTTTTCAAAATGCCTATTGCGCTTACATTTCACCTATCGTTATGTAGCTGGCAAAACTTTCAAACTGTACTCATTGAACATTCTTAGATTGATTGTGTGACTTGGTTTCATTGAGTTTGTAATACATTGGCATTTGGATTTATATCTTGTTTGAACTACTTGACCTTTGGTTTCATGAAAATACATAGGGATTATGATTAAATTCTTCATATATATCTTTGAATATGATACCTATGTTTGTGTTTTCATAACTATTGGCTTGTTGATTATATGAATTCCCATTGGAACATTGGTTAAATGCTTGATATGAGCTGTTACAATACATCGACACATGGTTAAACATTTGGTTTTGGTTTCGAATTGTATGATTGATGGCTTAAAACTATGGTGTAACGCCGATTGCACGCATTGGTTTATACACTCACCATTGGTTTCATTGGTCGGCCAAGTGATATGACTATTGAACTATGCTATAATGGATTAAACAGCTATGAAAGCCAGCGGTTGTACTTTGGCAATAACTATTGTGCATGGCAGAGATAAGCTCCACCACCTTCGTACGATGGCATTTATTCCTATCCCTTATCCCTGTTCACTTCTGTTAGCTCGGGTAGCTCTTTTCCTGTGTGTGTTATGACCCAAACCCTCGGCTTACCATGTTCTTGGCACCATGACACTAGTCGTGCGAATCGAGCCAAACGACAACCAAGCCTTGTTAATGTTTGACAATGCTCAGAAAGACTTGGAGGATAACGGGTGGCTCACCTTCGTGCAACGATTTGAGGGTTTTAATCTTTGTCTGGCACGGTAGTTCGCCCTAACGTTTGATGGCTGTAGAGCCAATGTGGGTGACATACAGTTGGAAATCGACAGGGAATTTATCAGTTCTGCTACAGGGCTACCTGTCATGGGCCAGCGTTGGTTCAAAAATTCAAAAGTGGAAGAGGTGCCTTGGCCACTTCTGTTCGTCTCGCGTAAAGTCACATCTTGTGACAAAGGTATTCTCATATCTATGCTAAAACCTCGATGGCATGACCTTTTGATAATAATCAAACAGTTCGTGACCTGTGAAGGTCAATACGGACTCGTCTTTCTCTACCACTTGTGTTTGTTAATGAATTTTATGGGATACTCGTTGAATATGCCATTTTACTTTCATCGAAGCCTATATAAAATGTCAAAAAGGTTTAAAAGGTAGAAGGCTGATAGTAGCCTGTTCCACCATGGGCTTATCAAACTTATCATTGTTTATCACTTGAGTTTACATGGTGATAGTTGGAGAGATTTCTTCACTCGTAATGGTTTTGATGACACAGACCCTGTCCAGGTTGACAAGCCTGTGGTAAATGAAACCAAGGCCAAGCCGCCCGTGCCCTTCCATATCCTATTGCCCACTCCTAAGCCTTCGGTCGATCCTCCTATTGACTTACCAGACATTGGAACTCAGAAGTCCGAGGCTATAAAGAAACCTATGAGTAAAAAGCCCAAGGCAAACCCTACTGCTAATGCCAAGGGTAAAAAGAATGCTCGACTTATTTCAAGAATGGCTAGGAACAAACCTAAACCCTCTGCTGAGTCAAACCCTATCATCCTAAGTGAGGATTCAGACTTTGATGTAGAACGTTTCTTAGACAGTGAGTACCCTTACTCGCAGGGTTTATGCCCGAAACCACCTTATGATTTCGTGACGAATCTTTCCCCCTGCCTAAGGAATGACCCCAGTTACCCAGGGATTAAATTTCCTAATGAAACCCTCAGCCATATTTCCAAACCCTCATTTGCTCTTTCAAAACCCATGCAGCCGTCCTGTGACCAATGTGATTTATGGTTGGAACGATACTACATTGATGTTCCCCTACTCCAATCAAAAATTCAATCGCTAAAAAGTCAAGTGGCAGTATTGACCAGCCAAAGAGACCAGCTCCAAGCAACTGATAAGAAGCAGAAGACAACCGGCTCCATCCTTTTCAAGAATGTTGAATCAGACATAGTCGTTATCAACTCCAAATTGTTGTGATCAAGCCTTTTTCTCGCCATACAAGTATGATTTTGATATCGTTTTAGTTCTGTGAATGAACATGAGTAATATAGTGATTGAAATTTAGTCTTCGAATAGCTCTGTTTACATTTTGAAACAACTCTGTCATAATGTGTTTATCCTGTACAATGTTTTCGCTTGCTAAAAATAAATGGATTTTCAATTTGGTTACATGATTTACCCAGCTTAGTCGCTGATAGATTTTATCGGATTTAATTGATCTTCATTTGGATTTGATTTGTTGGTTTGCCTGATTGAGTTAACGAAATTAATGGTTTGCTTTCAATTCAATTCGTTTTGTATCCACTCCGAACAAGAAGTTTGTCATGCTCAATTTAGAATACGATCATGCTTGGATTTGATTTCGTTATGATTCGTATGCTGTGATTGGTAAACGATTTCAATGAGTTTGGTTGTTACGATCCTGTAATATGTTGTGTCATATAATTTTCAAAGTTGGAATACAACTCTGTTCGATTTGGATTTGGAAAATACGAGTTTGTTTTTATGGGAACAATGCTCTCATTTAAGCCTATGCAAATAATATTCACGCCCGAATTATGGAATGATTTTGAGTCATAACAACTATATGAAAACCTTAGATGTTCGATTCACTCTTATTCTGAGCTGGCAAGATTATTTTATGAGTTAAATTCGGATTATAATTGATTCTCTATTTGATTTTAAATTTGCAAAAAGAACTGGTCTACCTCTGTTATCACTATTGAATATAGTTATAATTCGTTTAAAAGAAATGATTTGATCAAGGTAAATCAATCTTGTCGGTTCATTTGGCTAATAACAAACGATCGGATATCTATTAGGAGCTCTGTTACTAATTGATTGATCCTGTTACAATTTCGTTTGTGGACAGTTACGAGTCAGTTATGGTTTAATTCGCTCACGGCCTAGATCGTATGTCAATATAGTTATAACGATTTGAAAATGATCTTGTTCGATTCGATCATATCTCCTGTTGATAAGATAGCATAACAACTGCTTGCGATTTGTTTTGATTATGTTGAATTCGATTTGATATGAAACGATTGCATTGTTGTTTCATATAATTTTATCACCTGACTTTGTGGTAACAAACAAAACAGAGTACCCGTATCTCTGTAATCAATTGATTGATATTGGTTTTGTTTGATTTCAAAATAGAATAACGATTTCAATTTGTGATTCATTTTCAAATAAGCTATTGAATGTTAAATTGAATTTAATTCTTTAAAAAGAGATTTTTTCGATTTTAATGCTGATTCTGTGTCTTATTTAGACCAGCTACAGAATCACAAGATTCTGTAGCTAGTCTATAGTATTAGATTTTTATCATTTTATTAATAAAGAATCCTTCTAACTTGTTCATTTTTGTTCCTTTTTAGGTAAATTCGAATTGCAAGGGATATGTTGGACAGTCTAGGGGATATTGGTGTGTTTTAGTTTTATTGTAGATTCTTAGTTTAGTTGAACTTGGGATATCTTCCCAAATTTTATGTAAACAGTTTGATAATTTCCACGGGGAGGTTTTACCCTGTGGAAAACTTATAAATACTTATTATTTTTGTAATAAGGATCATCCTCATTTGTGGGAGAACTAGGTTATGGATTTCTAATACAAATTTAGACAGAAGTTGATGTTCTTCTACAGCTTTCGCTTTCATAATATCAATCTTTTGTTTCATGTTTATGTTTATCAATTTGCATTTGATTAGTGACTACTTTTTCTATAATAGTCTTTTGCAGAATGGTATGAATTAATTAATGTGATCCATATCTGATTTCTTTCAATATTTAAAAATGAAGCAATTACTTAGTTCAGCTAATGAATGACATATTTCTCTTCTTCATCAATTGAACTATTATGTATAGATCTTTGCACACAGGTTTATATAACTGTGAAGATTTATAAATTATAAGATTGTTGTTATTTTTATGTCTTGTTTGTCTTATAATCAAACTTGTAGAGCACTGCAGCGTATTGTTTACGAGAAGCTCCTGGATAATTCAGTGTGGGTTTCCTCCCTCTGATCAGCTAAGACAATCACCATACACAGGACAAACTTGGAGCGTTTCCAGGTCAGTTTGTTATTTATTTGTTTAGTATATTTATTAGTAGTTTAGTTAGATATATGTTTAGTTAGATTTATATTTAGAATTAGTATATTAGTTGTTTATTTAGTTTTGTTTTATTTCTTGTTCATAAAATTATAAAAACAATAAAAACATCTTTCTCTGTCTTAGGGAAGAATATAAATGAATTCTTCAGGTTTTATTTAAATCTGTATATTGTAGATACTGTACATTTTGTGAATAAGTTATATTTTAGCTTAATAGTTAGACAATTAATTAGTTAGAGTTAGTATAGTAGTAGTTAGTAGATTGTATATATAGAATAGTTAGATTAGTTTAGTTTGTTTTAATAATTAGTTTTAGTTTAGTTTGTTTTATTTGTTTTTAGTTAGATTAGTTAGATTAGTTAGTTTAGATTAGTTTTATTTTGTTTTCCTAGGACCTTAGATTGGCTAATGAAGCTGCTAAACTCGTTAGGGTGGTTCATCCCAAACGACTTGGGTTATTAGACAACCCAGGACCGGTTCCACTCTCTCAGTTGACGGACGGTTGATTTCGACCGTCAACAAATGGCTCTAGAAGGAGGGATTGAACTTAATTAATGGCACGAGGTGGTCGTAAGACTCCTCCACCCCCTAATCACTCACCTATAGTGACTAGAAGCCATTCAAACGATAATATTCCCCTTCACACAGCAACTACTTCAACCGAAGATCCACAGATCACAGTTGAGCCAACATCCCCTAATCCTACAAGTGGTGACATACAAGAGATTGTCCGCCAATCTCTTATAAAAACATATAGTGCCTTAGCACGTTTGAGGAAACCAAACCGTCCATGGGGTCAACCTTTGGACTTCTCTGATATCAGAGAACAATTAGGTGACACTAACCTCACTGTGAATCCTACAAATCTAAACCTAAATACTACTGCAGGAGGATCTAGGATACCTCCTTCACCACCTTCGTCATCTCCTTCCTCTTCTTAAGGAGATTCCTCTGACAAAGGCAATTCCCCTTCTCATTCTTCCACACCCACTACCCCAATGGAAAATCAAAACAACCCTACTATACCCTAGTTGGACCAGGATGTCGTAGCCATACCTGAAGCTCAACACCCTTTACCTAAGCATCCGGAGAAATGGCTTCCCAAGTTTGATCCTGACTCAAAACAGATAACTGAAGATCACATTAAAAATTTCATGTTAGCCATAAGACTCCGCAATGTTGAACATGAAGACGTTGTCTGTAGGTTGTTCCCGTATACTTTTGAGGGTAATGCATCCACATGGTACTTTTCCCAACAACCCCATACCATCGTGTCTTGGGAAAAGTTTGAGTCATGCTTTTTGGAAAAATTTGGAGACGGTAAGCCTCCGGAAGTCCTAGTCATGGATATTTCTAGCTTAAATATGAACCTAAAAGAAAAAGTTAAGGACTTTAATCAAAGATTATTAACACTCAAAAACCGAATCCCTACGGATTCCATGCCTGCTGAGAGTCTTATAATAGCTTACTACACTAAATATTTGCATCAAAGTATTGCTATTTGGGTTAAATGATCTAAGAAAGCCACGTTGTTAGAGGCCTTCGAGGAGGCCAACCAGATCAAAAAAGACATACTTAGTCTTAAAGACTCTTCTAGCAATGAAACTGAGACTGGTTCTTCTTCCAAAAAGAAGATTGAAATCCTCCTTAGACCCACTCAGAGTAAAACACAACCTGAAAACTCTGATTTGGAAAACTTAACTAAAGTTGTTCAAAAACTGTCAAATCAAGTTCTAGACTTGAAAAGGTCAACCGAAGAAGCTTCTTTGAGTAAAGGGCCCTACAAACCTCCTTTCCGAAAGCCTTTTCCTACCAACCGACCTAATCCAACCACCGAAGGCCTTAATCTAGAAAGTTTGCAATGTGACCTTCAAACAATTCTAGAAGCCCAAGATAACTTGATGCCTCCTGAGGTTCCTGAGGAGGTAGTTGAACAAGAGACAGTTCAAGAAGAAGAGTCTTCCCCAAACATTTTTGGACACTTCTCGGATAGCATCTTCCAAGCTAACTTCGAGACAGTTCACCCCTACAATACCAGGAGTAAGACAACAAACAAACCTTCTTCCAAAAACATGACAACTTCACCTCCAAAGAAATCTAAATCAGCCGAGATTAAACAGAGTAATGTGAACCCCAACTTAGATTATGATGTTGTTGAATATCTTAAAAAGTTAAGGGCTAACATTTCTATTTATGAGTTGTTGAAGTTTCCATTTTTGTTACAAAAAATGTTGCAAAATATTTCAGAGAATGGAAAGAATGGTAATTCTAATGGTAACAAGGTTGTGCAAAACAAATTCCCTCAGAAGACTTCCACTAAAAATAATCCTGATCCTCAAGATAAAGGAAGACTTCCTGTAAGTAATGTAAACAATGTAAATAATTTAGATAAAGTAGTCGTAGAAACTGCGAGTAAAAAGCCACAAGCTACCACTCTTAGCACTCGCAAAAATGTACCTCCTTTCATTTTAACTTTCGATATTTTTAATAGAAACGTGCACAATTGTATGCTAGACTCAGGGGCGTCATCCAATGTGATGCCTTGGTCTGTTTGCCAAAAGATTAACGCTGAAGTTGAGCCATCGACTTTAAAAATCATACAACTTGATCGAACAAATGTCAAAGTTATAGGCGAACTAAAGAATGTGCTTATTAGATTATTGTCTAACCCCAAGGTTCATCAAGTTATTGATATAATTGTTGTGGACATCCCATAAGTGTATGGTCTGTTTTTAAGTAGGGACTGGTCGGAACAGCTGCATGGTTATTTCACGACAGATTGGTCTCATCTATGGCTTCCAGAGAACGACAAGCCTAATAAAATCAAAGTAAATCATGAGCGCTACCTTAAGTTCACGGTCACAGATTTGAACGATCCCAACGAACCATACACACCTTCTGGTGATTCACCTGAAGTGCAAAGGATGGACACCTTCTTCGGCAATTTCATGGCCGAGGCTTCACCTATCACGGATCCAGAACAACAGTCCGAGATTGTAGCATATATGCATCCAATAGCTTCCACGCAACGATCCCATGTGCCCAATGCAAATCAAATCTGGTCTCTTTATTTTTATGGGTCAAAGTCCAAAGAAGGAGTTGGAGCAGGCTGCGTCATTATCGATCCGGTAGGTAATAAAACATTGATAGCATGTAGGTTGGAATTTGAATGTACTAACAATACTGCAAAATATGAGGCTTTACTGCAAGGTCTCAGAAAAGCTTTGGATATGAACATTCAAAATTTAACCGTCTTTGGTGACTTTGAAATAGTGGTTAGACAGGTAAGAGATTCTATCCACTGTTTGTCTCCACATCTCAAAAGCTACCAGTCTGAGGTATGGAATTTAATGAATAGATTTTTCGCTTTCAATATAAATTCTATTCCTAGATTAAATAACTCTGAAGCATATTTATTAGCTAATGTAGCTTTTAAACTTCTTCCTACATAAGGCTTATCCCCAGACGCATTCTCCGTTGAGTTTCTGTTTTGGCCATCTGTCCCTGAAAACATCACGAACTGGAGGGTATTTGATGACGATCAACAGATTATTAACTTTTTGCACATGGAAGAAACTTTTCAAGGCACGGTGATAGACGAACATACACACGATGACAATTTGCGCGATTTCACAGTAATACTAGATCCGAGAAATCCTAAATCTTCATCGGATATGGTAAACTCGATCCCTAAATCTATAATTAGATTAGAAAAGTTTTACGATTTTCAAGATAAATTTAAAAATATGGTCAATTGTAAAACCAATAGTTCCTCGTTATCTTATGAAAAAGTAAACCTAGGAACTAATGAAAATCCTCAGTGTATTAATCTAGGGTTGGGATGTTCTCAACAAGAAAAAGCTACATTCATTAAATTATTCAAATAATTTAAATATGTCTTTGCATGGACGTATGATGACCTCAAAACTTTCGACGCTAATATCATATAGCATGTCATTCCGATGAAACCCCAAACCTTACCCTTCCAACAAAAACTGAGGAAAATGCACCCTAAACTGGAACCAAACGTTCAAAAAGAATTGAATAAGCTCCTAAATGCTAAGATAATTTTTCCTGTTAGACACACTCAGTGGGTTTCTAACCTTGTCCCAGTCCGGAAGAAGAATGGGGAAATCCGACTTTGCGTCGATTTTCAAAACCTCAATAGAGCGTCTGATAAAGACAACTATCCTGTCCCGCCCATGGAACTGATCCTTCAACAGGTATCTGGTTCTGAGAGGCTATCCTTATTGGATGGTTTCTCTGGATACAACCAAGTCTTGATGTCTCCACCAGACCAACTAAAAACTACCTTCCATACTCCATGGGGCACTTATGCTTATCGCAAAATGCCCTTTGGATTGATTAATGTTGGAGCCACTTTTCAAAAAGCAATGGACATTGCTTTCTGAGGCTTAATCAATTAGTCCATCGTAGTTTACTTAGATGATGTGACTATATTTTCTAAAAACAAAAATGATCATCTAGCTCACTTACGAGCCGTCCTACTGCAATGTCGTAAATACGACATCTCGTTAAATCTGAAAAAATCTATCTTTGTAGTAGAAAATGGTAAACTCCTAGGATTCATTGTGTCTAGTGAAGGGATGATTATTGATCCTGAAAGGACTCAAGTCATCGCAAAACTTCCCCCTCCTACATCCAAAAAGTCTATGCAGTCTTTCTTAGGCCAGATTAACTTCGTGAGGAGATTTGTCCCCAGTTTCTCCGAAATGGTCAGGCCTTTATAGAACTTGATTAAGATAGACACCTAATATCACTGGGGACCCCTAGAAAATCAAGCTTTTAATACAATAAAGAGGGCCATAATATACGCTTCGTCTCTCATGAGCCCTGATTTTTCACAAGACTTTACACTCTACACTTTTGCTTCTGACCGTTCCTATGCCGCCGTCCTAACCCAAAAGAATGTCAAGAAAAATGAAGTACCCATTGCCTTTATGAGCTCTGCTTTCAAAGGCGTTGAACTTAATTATCCAGCGGTAGATCGACAAGCCTATGCTGTTTTCAAAGAAGTTAAGCATTTCCGGTCCTATCTTTTGAAGTCAAGGACAAAAGTCATTTTCCCCTACCCAGCCGTGAGGAACTTGTTAGTGCAGAAGGAACTAGGAGAAAAGAGAGCCAACTGGTTCACTTCTTTGCAGGAGTATGACTTGGAAATTACCCCAGCTCAGATAGTGAGAGGCCAAGGGTTATGCAAGTTAGTTGCTAATTCAGAAGCAGGACAGCAAGAAGAGAGAGATACGTCAAACCTAGGTCAGAGCGATCAAAGTCTAATCTGTTGCACACAAAACCCTGTTAGTCCTTGGTATGACGATATAAGATTCTGTCTTGAACATGGGTCAGCTCCCYGTCACTTGGACCTCGCTAAAAGAAGAGCGTTGAGATTAAATTCTTCCTCCTTTCATCTGGTTAATGGTATCCTGTTTCGTCAAAGTTTTGACGACGTACTGATGCGTTGTCTCGAAAAAGATGAAGCAGAGAAAGTCTTACTAGAGTTGCATGCAAGAGAAGTTGGTGGTCATTTTGGTGGTGACACCATTGCTCATAAGGTGCTAAGATCCGGTTATTACTGGCCCACGCTTTTAAGAGACGTGTTGGCAGCCAATTCAATTTTTTCTATTGTCCTATAAGCTTCCCACACCTATGTCTTGCGAACTTCAATTTTTCGTCGCGTTTTTCAAATAGACGATATTTTCATTTCTTGCAACATGTGCACATTTGTCTTCGTAAAGTTTTCACGACTGTAAGCGTGGAAAACTTCCTTTTTCTAGGTCATATTTCGATCACTATCTGAGCTATCATGACCTTTTTGTCGATATGACTACTGTGCTTACATTATGTTTATTGTTATGTGGCTGGAAGGATTGTCGTTATGCTCATTATACATTCTTATATTGATTGCATAACTTGATTTTATTGAGTTTTTAAAAGCATTGAGCCTTTGGATTCGCACTTTATATGACTTGCCTGATCCTTGATTCCATGAAATGCATAAGGTTTATGATTAATTTATATATATATATGATATAATCCTTATTTCTAATCTTTTTATACCTCTTGGCTTGTCAATTTTATGAGTATCGATTGGCACCATTGTTTAAAACTTTTGATTAATACATTGGCGCATAATGATTTTGGTGTTGATTTATACATCGAATGTTTTGAATACTATGGCATAGTGTTGGCGCGTATTGGTATGTACATTGCATTTGGTTGGTTGTACAAATAAGTTAATGGTTGAACAATTATTATGGAGTGAATAGATATGGAACTTGGCGGTTGTACTTGGATAATCAATACTTTGCATCACAGACTCCACCACCCTCGCATGTGTGCATTAATGCTTACCCCTTTTGCTCGTTCATTGTTGTTTCGGATAGCTCTGCTTCTGTGTGTTTTGGTGAATTCAAACTCTTCCCTTACCATGCATTCGACACCATGGCCCCAGTCGTGAGAGTTGAACCCAATGGAAACCAGGCCCTGTTGATGTTTGATAATGCCTGCCAAGATTTGGCAGACAGTGGATGGCTTACCTTCGTGGAACGTTTTGAGGGTTTTAACCTTTGCATGGCTCGACAATTTTCCATGACCTTTGATGGCTGTCGATCCAAAGTAGGTGATATGTAGTTAGATATTGATGAACAATTCATCAACTCTGCTACGGGGTTATCTACTTCTAGACAGTGGTGGTTTAAGAATTGCAAGGTCGAGGAAGTTCCGTGCACATTGCTGTTTCAATCGTGCAAAATCACCTCTTGTGATAGAGGTATGCCCTTTACTATGCTCAAACAACGTTGGCATGATTCGTTAATGATAATCAAACAATTTGTTACCTGCGAAGGCAGATACGGGCTTGTATTCCTTTATCACCTGCGTCTATTGATGATTTTCATAGGTCATCCTCTAAACATGCCGTTCTATTTTCATCGGAGTTTGTATAAGATGTCTAAAAAGTATAAGAGGCACAAGGCTGACAACAACTTGTTTCATCATGGGCTTATCAAGCTCATTGTTGTTTATCATTTGAGTCTGCTGGGTGATAGTTGGAAGGCCTTCATTTCCCGCAATGGCTTTGAAGATACTGACCCTCCACAGGTTGATAAACCTGTGGTAACTGAGACTAAAAATATACACCTGGTACCCTTGCACCTCCTATTGCCTAAAACCTCGACTGACCCTCCTACCGACCTACCTGACACTATAACTAAAGATGCAGAGGCCATCAAAAAGCCTATGAGCAAAAATCCCAAGGAATACCTCACTGCAAACGCCAAAGGGAAAAAGAATGCCCGTTTAATTCATGGATGGCAAGGAACAAGCCAAAACCCCCTGTCGAGCCAAACCCTATCGTGTTGAGTGAGGACTCTGATTTAGAAGTGGAGCGTTTCTTGGCCAGCGAATACCCCTATTCACAAGGTTTGTGTGCCAAACCCTCGTATGATTTTGTATCAAACCTACCCCCTTGCCTAAAGGATGACCCTAACTACCCAGGCATTAGGTTGCCTTGTGAAACCCTCGGTCATTTTCCCAAACCCTCTCTTGCTTTGTCTAAACCCACACAGTCACCTTGCGATGAATGCAATTCATGGTTAGAGCGATATTATCTTGATGTTCCGATTCTCTAGTCAAGGATTCAATCTTTGGAAGACCAGATTGCATTGCTTACCATTCAAAAGGCCAAGCTACAAGCAATGGATAAAAAACAAAAGATGACTGGCTCCATTCTGTTTAAAAATGTGGAATCAACCATGGCTGTTGTAAATTCCAAGCTGGCATAATTGAGAAGCCTCGTCGCTACACAGGTATGTTTTGATATCATTTGTTTTTGTAAATAATCTAGGTTTATATAACGATTTGATTTCAGTTTCAAACAGCCCTGTTCACATCAGTGAATGGCTCTGTTACATTGCGTACATTCTATATATAGCTTTGTTYTGATTCAATATGCAATTGGATCATTCCCAGTTTAGTCTCTCTTAGATTTTCATCAATTTGATTGATCTTAGTATGAATTAGATTTGTTTGATTGAGTTAAAATGGATGCTTCGCTGTCAATCGAATTTGTTTGTATCTATTCTAGATAGGAAATGTTTCTCAAACTCAATATAGAATATGATCACGTTTTGTTTCAATTTCGTTATAATTCATACGCTATGATTCGCAACGATTTTGATGAGGATAATTGTTATGGTTTTTCTGTGCCATATGACCTTCAAGCAACAGGAATACAACTTGGATTGTTTCCAAAGTGACTCTGTCTCTTCGGAAACATTGCTTTTTTAAGCCTGTACAAACATGCCCAAAGCATGGGATGGATTTGATGCTTAACGATTATGCTGAACCCCAGCTGGTTAATTCGCATTGATTGAAGTACTGTCGACCATGTTATGAGTTGGATTCATATTGCGATGGATGCTCTATTTGATTTTGATTTATAGAACAAGATTGGTTATACTCGGATTCACGGTTTATTTTTATGTTAAACTCAGTCATGATCTGTTTGAAATTAATGATTTCGTTCAATACCAATCAAGTTTATTTGCCCATTTTGAAAAAACCAATTATCACTTGTGTCGATTCTATTATGATTATGATCAAAATCAAATCGATCTGGCTACGATTTTATATGAGTTGATTCTCGCAACTGTTTGAATTAATCTGCTTGTGGCGTGAATCGTTTGATGTCATGAAAGCAATAATAATTTTTAAAAAATGATTTTGTTTCGATCTGATCGTATCTTTTGTTGTTGGAGAAACACAACGTTTTCCTGTGATATGTTTGATTGCATTACTTTCAAATTGGATATGAAACGATTTTCGAAACTGTTTGGTTTTGATTCTGTCTACCCGATTTATGACTATAATCGAAACAGAGTATTTCTATCTCTGTACTCGGTTAATGATGTGGATCTTGTTTGAGTTCATAATAGAATATTAATTTCAATTAATGATTCATTTTCAAATGGATGTTAAATGATAATTGAATTAAATCTCATTCAAAGATTTGATTTGATTTCAATTCCGATTCTGTATATAATTTTAGACTGGCTACAGAATCAGATGATTCTGTAGCTAAGTATGTGGAATTAAATTTTTATTGTTTTAATAATAAAATACCTCTCTAACTTGTTATTTTTGGTCCATTTTAGGTGCATTCGAAATTGCATTGGATGTGATGAGCAGTTAGAGGATATTTGAAATATTTTGTTTTCATTTTAGTTTCTTAGTTTAGTTGATCTTGGGGATATTTTCTCAAATTTTGTAAAACAGTTTTAACTTCCATAGGGAGGTTTTACCCTGTGGAAAGACTTATAAATACTTATTATTTTTGTAATAAGAATCATCCTCATTCATGGGAGAACAAGGATATGGAATTTTAATACAGACTGAGACAGAATTGATGTTCTGTTACAGCTTTAGCTTTTCATAATATCAATATTTTGTTTCATGTTTATGTGTATCTATTTGCATTTGGTTAATGACTACTTTAGCTATCTTAATATTTTCAAATGATATGATATGATCAATATAATCCATATATGATTTCTTCCAAGTGTATAAAAACATAACAATTGTTTGATTCAGTTTGTGAATGACAGATTTCTCTTCTTCATAAGTTGAATTATTAAGTATAAGTTTTTGCATAACAGGTTTCCCTTATTGCAGAGATTTATAAATCATATAATTGTTATGATTTTTTATGTCTTGTTTGTCATGTAAACAACTCAAAGAGCATTGCATCTTATCGTTTACGAGAAGCTTCTGGATTATCCGGTGCAAGTTTACTTCCTCCGATCAGCTTCGGAGTCATCATACACAGGACAAATCTGCAGCGTTTACAGGTCTGTTTGTTGTTTATTTGTTTAGTATATTAGTTAGTATTTTAGTACAGATAGTATATTAGATTTTTTAATTTCAGTAAGTTTTATTTCTTGTTTATAAAATTATAAAATCAAAAAAGAAATACCTTTCTCTGCCTTAGGGCAGAAAGCTAATGAGTTTTGCAGGTTTTATTTAAATCTGTATCTTGTAGATTTTGTGAATAAGTTATATATTAGTTAGTAGTTTTTTATATATAGATAGTAGATTAGTTAGTTTGTTTTCATAGTTAGTTTTAATTAGATTAGTTAGTATAGTTTGTTTTATTTAGTTTTAGTTAGGTTATTTAATTTAGATTAGTTTTCTCTTTGGATTTCCTAGGACCTTAGATCGGCTAACGGAGCCGCTAAACCCGTCAGGGTGGTTCATTCCAAATGGCTTGGGTTATTAGACAACCCTGGACCAGTTCCACTCTCTCAGTTGACGGACGGTCAATTTCACCCATCAACAAGATGCCCATACCTTGTGTCATAAATGTATCATCTGTCAAAAAGCATCAGGGCGGTTACAAAAACCAGCCTTTCCTTTGCATCCCGTTACAGTAGATTCTCCTTTTCAGCAGTGGGGCCTTGATATCATAGGTCCAATAAACCCTCCATCCTCGCAACAACACAAGTTTATTGTGACAGCCACAGACTACTTTACCCGATGGTCTGAAGCTGTTGCGTTAAGAACTGTTAACACCAGTCAAGTAATTTCCTTCCTAAATTCGAATATCATCACTCGTTTTGGTATCCGTGACTGTTTAGTTTTCGATAATTCTTCTTACTTTTCCTCTCTTGAGATGAGCGATTTCGCTTTGGAAAAAGGAATTAAATTGAAGTATTCTGCTAGTTATTACCCCCAGGGCAACGGATTTGCAGAATCAACAAACAAGAACTTGATTAAAATCATCAAGAGAACGGTGGTTGAAAATCACAAGAATTGGCACAATGCGCTGCTAAATGCACTGTGGGATGATAGGGTAACGCCAAAAGCTGCTATAGGTAACTCCCCCTTTTTTCTCGTTTATGGTAGAGAATCAATTCTGCTACCTCACATTCTTCTTCCTTCACTTCAGTTGTTGCAGAAAGTCCAAGAAGAAGATTGCCCCCCTTTGGAAAACCGTATTAACGCTTTGATGAAGCTAGAAGAGATAAGAGCCCAAGCTAAATGTAAGTTAGATCAACATCAACAATTGGTTAAAATCTGGTTCAATTCTAATTTTGCTTCTGATAGGAATTTTGAGGTAGGTGATCTCATCTTGAAGTGGGATAAACCACACGAGGGAAAGGGAGAGCACACGAAATTTCAAAAATTATGGCTTGGACCATTTTTAATTGCTGAAAGTTGGGTCCCAGTTCTTTTTGATTGCATAATCTTGAAGGGCAGCTTGACACCTACCCGGTGAATGGACAAGCCCTAAAGAGATACTTTGCTTGATAACTACCCTTGTATATTATGTAAATATTTTATTTTTGTTTGCATTTTCGTTTGCTTTCTGTTTTGATTTTCATTTGAATTTATCAGTTTGTGTCTTTGAAAATACACATACCTGTATATTGAGCTATTCAGACAAAGATAAAAGAGATTTTCTTCACTGAAATAACTTCCAAAAAATCTGTACAAACATCAATGGTATATTTCTGAAATTCATATCTGTATTGGAAAAATCTGTTGTTAAAAGAAGATGGCTGATTTCGATCTCTGAGTAAAGTTCGTCATGATCATCCATTATCTTTTTACGTTGTCCCTATTCTGTAAAGGAATGACTCAGAGGATGTCTCCCTGCCTTAGGAAGTTGTTTTTGTAAATAAAACGTCTCTGGATCTAAATAAAGGACAGTTCTAAAAAATTCTGATGAGGTCTAAAAAAATATGTTAAAATATCATGATTTTCAGCGTCACCCTGCTCAAATATATATCTGTGAAAAAACAAAACAAAATAAATTATGAATAAGAGTTGTGGGAAGTGCTTGTAAACCCGCTGGGATACTGAACGGGTCTGCTAGTAGTGGGTAAATGCATGCATGATGCCAAGACAACTTCGTTGGGGTACTGAACAGGCTCACTGGCAGCGAAGCAATGTCGGGTATATGAAAATTTTCAAAAAAGAAACCTCTTTAATGTCCTTTATTTTGATCCAGAACTTCTTGGCAGGATACAGATGTCAGAGTGGGTTAAATGGAAACCCTTTTGAGGCTATGGATGCCTGCTGGCAGCAGTGGCCATGCCAACAGTATTGGAGATTTTATCTTTAATATCGTGACTTGCTAGTCTTAAGATTGTTATCAGTTTTCATCTTTTAAAACACTGCTGGAATAGTTGGTTAATGATGATGTTTATACTATCTTCTGGTTGTTGTTTTTGAGTTGAAATTATCTTTGCTGTCCTAATCTGAATTTATTCTTTTGGCAGAGATAACTGCTTCTACTAGTGTGTCGCCATTGTTGGAAGCCAAATCACATTTTTCTATTTGTCTTGTAAGCTTCCTACACCTATGTTTTGCAAACATCGATTTTTTCGCAATTTTCAAATGAACGGCACTTTTATTCTTTGCGCCTTTTTACACACTTATTTTCGTTTTGTTTTCATGACTGTAAGCATGAAAACATCGGTCTTTCGAAGCCGCATGGAAATCATTATTTGAACTGTCATGATCTTTCTTGTCAATATGCCTATTGCGCTTACATTTCACCTATCGTTATGTAGCTGGCAGAGCTTTCGAACTGTACTCATTGAACATTCTTAGATTGATTGTGTGACTTGGTTTCATTGAGTTTGTAATACATTGGCATTTGGATTTATATCCTGTTTGAACTACTTGACCTTTGGTTTCATGAAAATACATAGGGATTATGATTAAATTCTTCATATATATCTTTTAATATGATACCTATGTTTGTGTTTTCATAACTATTGGCTTGTTGATTATATGAATGCCCATTGGTACATTGGTTAAATGCATGATATGAGCTATTACAATACATCGACGCATGGTTAAACATTTGGTTTTGGTTTCGAATTGTATGATTGATGGCTTAAAACTATGGTGTAACGCCGATTGCACACGTTGGTTAATACACTCACCATTGGTTTCATTGGTCGGCCAAGTGATATGACTGTTGAACTATGCTATAATGGATTAAACARCTATGAAATCCGGTGGTTGTACTTTGGCAATAACTATTRTGCATGGAAGAGATAAGCTCCACCACCTTCACACGATGGCATTTATGCCTATCCCTTATCCCCCTTCACTTTTGTTAGCTCGGGTAGCTCTGCTCCTATGTGTGTTATGAMCCAAACCCTCGGCTTACCATGTGCTCAGMTCCATGGCACCAGTCGTGTGAATCGAGCCAAACGGCAACCAAGCCTTGTTAATGTTTGACAATGCTCGGAAAGACTTGGAGGATAATGGGTGGCTCACATTCGTGCACCGATTTGAGGGTTTTAATATCTGTGTGGCACRGAAATTTACCCTAACGTTTGATGGTTGTAGAGCCAAGGTGGGCGACATATAGTTGGAAATCGACAAGGAATTTATCAGTTCTGCTACAGGGATACCTATCATGGGCCAGCGTTGGTTCAAAAATTCAAAAGTGGAAGAGGTGCCTTGGCCACTTCTGTTCGTCTCGCATAAAGTCACATATTGTGATAGAGGTATGCCCATATCTATGATAAAACCTCAATGGAATGACCTTTTCATAATAATCAAACAGTTCGTGACCTGTGAAGGTTGATACAGACTCATCTTTCTCTACCACCTGCGTTTGTTAATGAATTTTATGGGATACTCATTGTCGGCGATGGAATTCAGTCTTGGATTGCTAGTAGGAGTAGAGCCCGACGCCCATCAGTTTTATGTCACGATTGTTCATAGATGGGTGATCAAATGGTGGGAAACTCAAAACAATAGCGTTCCAACTCTGAAACTAGGCCAGGTATGCATGAGCAAGTGAGGTCTTGCGTAAACTTCAGATAGTGAGCTGTAGTAAAGGGTGAATAGGCAGAAGACTTGTACAAGAGAAAAGTAGAGGTCTGTTATAAACAACAGGTTTCTAATAGATTGAGGAAGAAGATGTCCAAATGTGATATCATCTTACATTCAAACGCAAAGCCAGAGAATGCAGCAATGCAACAATAAATCTTTTATCATAACATAACCGCAATAACTCGCGCGACTCAGTCAATCACGAACTCTCTTAGCATGAGACGAAAATTAGATGGAGTAAGAAGAACTGTCTGTCATAAAACAATTAATCTCATATATAGATGCATAAACTGAAAGCTAGAATAGCTGTTAAAAAATTATAGTAGGGAGCTCTGCTCAACCATCGATACCTACAAAATACAAAGACTTGAGTTTATATACTTAGAAAAATTCTCCTTATAGAGGCGGGCCTCAGTCACCCAAGGCTGGGTGTCCCTTCAATCAAAATCGTACTGATATATTTCTTTAAGTTCCATATTAACTACGCATGGCTCCTGAAAGGAGGGTAACTGAACCATTAAACGCTGGGCTAGCATGCGCAGACTTCTCTGTCGAGTTGAGGACTTCAGCATGGCATCTTTGAGAAAATCGATACATAGGACTTCCTCGGGCAGACGGCTTACCAAACCCTCCATACCCTGCAATTAATGAGTGAGGTGAGGTTTCAACCACCCTCTCTCTTCTTCATTCCCTTCGAGCAGGTACTAGGATTGAGATCAAGTTGAACTGGCATCTAAAGAACACAGTGATGCCTTTTGCAGCTAACCCCGGTGCTTCGGCCCTTTGCGCAGTTCTTTCTATCACCCCCAAGTGACCACGTGCTACGACCCTGTGCCTATTTCAAAGGCACTTTTGGCATTTCGCGTTTCGTGGATGGGAGGAGGCTGCTCCTCATGCTTCAAGGTTACGACAGACGAAATGAGGACATGGCTTGATCATGCACTATGCGTCCCCTTGGATGGATGACTGATATATTCTCGACAATACTGTGGGCTCAGGCCTTAGACGCCTTCGGCACTTCGTGTCTCGCGGCTAGGAGGAGCTAGTCCTTATGCTTCGAAGCTGCAATGGGTGAAAAGGTGAGAAGCCTAATTGCGCGCCACGTGTCCCTCTGGATGGACAACTGAGATCTTCTCGGCAATATTGTATAGCCCTTTTTACTGTCGGTGCCCTCCACACGTAACCGTCGGCTAAGGCTTAAGTGCTAACGCCCCTCGTAACTCGTGACCTCACGAGTTGGAGTGTCAAACCTTGGCACTCTCCCTCCGCGAAATCCCAAGAGGCGATGGCTCTTTTCCTTTCCACAATTCTCGTGACTCGGGATCTCGCACAACCAAAGGATATGGTCCGCCCTCTGAACTCACGAACCCCGAGTTCAAGAAATGAACCCACGCATCAACTGATCGTGATCAATGACACTCGTTACTTCACAAGTCTTCATGGAGATTTCTGACTGCTCACCTCTTTAAAAACTTCTGTGCTATACTTGGCGTGACTCGGTTGACTGCAATTACCTGTCGACCGTTGATTTGCTTTGCAAAATAGACCTTGGATGCTGTCGATGACATTTTTCCCGCTTGCTTGAATTGCTACTTGGAAAAATAGGGATTCTCCCATGCTGTGCTTGAGAATTTCATGCAACTTGTAGACCCAAATGCTCTCGAGCCCATAACAAGAACTATCGCTAACATTAGGCTCCATGGGGGATAGAGTCGTCCCTGTGATGTTCTAAGAACTCCTTCTGCAGCTTCAGTGCCTTGCTATTAGGCTATGGAGTCACCTATTAGGATGAAAACATGAAAAAAGAAACTAAACAAAGAACTAAAAGACAATATTTACAAACAGAGGAGCCGTCTGAGGCTCAATTAAAACATTTTTCAGAAAATGCCCATTCACTGGGCTGTTGAAAACCTCTTCATTCTCCAAATCCTGCAACCCATATGTGTTGTTGGAGAAAATCTTAGAGATTCTAAAGGGGCTGATCCAGAGGGCGTCAAACTTGTTGTTCTTGCCTTTATCCTGCCTGGGTGCATCCCATTTAAATACCAAATCCCCGATCTCGAACTCCTTTTTCCTAACCTTCCTATCAAAAGCCTGTTTGATCTTCTACTGATGACTATAAGTTACGTCCCTCACTTGTTCTCTGATCTGCTGCGCTTCCACTATCTGATGAATTCTTCTGATCATATGATCTGGTTCTCCCTCGTAGTCTTGAAATAAATTTGCCACAGGTAAGGCAATCTTAGTAGGGAAAACCACCTCTACTCCGTAGACTAGTTTAAATAGTGAAGTGCCCAGAGGCTTCTTCGTTGTGACACGATCGACCCACAGAGCAAATTTCAACTTTGAATCCCAGGCTCTTTTGTTCTTCTAACAATATTTTGATGATCTTTATAGGATTTTGTTAGAGGATTCCGCTAAACCATTTCCCTAGGGATAGTAGGGGGTGGAGTGAATTAGCGAGATCTAGGACTGCTCACAGAACTTAATTAGAGGTTCTGATTTGAAAGAAGCAGCATTATCAGTGACGATTCTGCTGGGACAGCCAAATCGGGCTATGATATCCTCCAGGAAGCTGATAATTACTTTGTGTGATGCACTTCTGGTGGGGACAGCTTCTATCCACTTGGTGAAATAATCTGTTACAGTCAGGATCCATCTGTGCTGACCAGTTGAGGGAGGATGAATTTCTCCGATGAAGTTCAACCCCCACTGCTGAAAAGGGGCCGAAGCTACTATGGGTTTTAATGATAGTGATTTGAGTTGCTTCTTTCCTGAGAAATTTTTGCATTTGATGCAAGATCTGATCTCCCTGCAAACATCAGGGAATAAAGTGGGCCAGTAATACCCAGCTCAGAGTATCTTGTGAGCTGTGGTCTTCCAAAAATGATGACCTCCGCAAAGGCCACTATGAAAATCAAACATAACCTTCTGGGCCTCCTGTGGGTCCAGGCATCTCAGAAATACCCCTAGAGGGTCTTTCCAGTATAAGGCTTGATCAATGAGGAAATACCTGACCGCCTTGAGCTTTAGAGCCATTTCTTTTCTTTTTCCCATTCCATCGGGGGGCTTCAATTATTGCAGAAAGTACAAGATATCCTTGTACTAGGAGCATGTTGCTAGGGACAAGGCACCCTGAAAATTTTTGTTGGATGACTCAGCTTGCTCATTGATGAAGCTAATCCCTAAGGCTTTGCAATTAGATTCAGCCAACAACTTGGCCAAACCCTGCCCCTTTATCAACTTGGTGGGCTTAATCTCCAGATCAAATTCTAGGATCTTGGTAATCCACTTACCTCTTCTTCCGTCTTTGTCAGGCTGTATAAGAATGTCTTTCATAGAGGCCGAAGGAACGTATGCAGTGATCTTCGAGTGCAATACATAGACTCTGAAAGCTTTGAGAGCTTTCNCAACTTGGTGGGCTTAATCTCCAGATCAAATTCTAGGATCTTGGTAATCCACTTACCTCTTCTTCCGTCTTTGTCAGGCTGTATAAGAATGTC
Source organism: Picea mariana (assembly GCA_032191745.1). Classification (NCBI taxonomy): domain Eukaryota; kingdom Viridiplantae; phylum Streptophyta; class Pinopsida; order Pinales; family Pinaceae; genus Picea; species Picea mariana. The sequence goes on from JASDQU011314464.1 coordinate 22,036, forward strand.
TTTCACAGAGGCCGAAGGAACGTATGCAGTGATCTTCGAGTGCAATACATAGACTCTGAAAGCTTTGAGAGCTTTCACCAATGCATAGGCTTGTTTTTCCATGATCTCGTATCGGACTTCTGCATCTCTCAACACCTTGCTGAAGAAGGAAATGGGCTACTCTCGTCCTTCCTCATTTCTCTGCAACAAGACCGCTGCTACTGTATCACAGGAAGAAAAAGAAAAAATCAAGAAATCTTTGGAATAATCAGGACTGATCAGCACATGCGCCTCAGTTAATTCCTTCTTTATTTGAATAAAATATTCCCTAGGTTCAGCAATCCACTTCACTTCATTTACCTTCCTGAGCATGGCTGTGATATGTTTCACCAATTTAGCAAAATTTGAGACGAATCTCCTCAGAAAATTTATCTTTCCCAAAAAGGCCTGAACTTCCTTCTTAGATCTGGGAAATGACAGGGTCTGAATCGCCTCTACCCTACTAGGATCAACTCTCACCCCCTCCGCTGATACTATATGGCCTAACAGCTTCCCCTCCATAGCAAACAAGGATTTCTTGGGGTTTAAGGATAAGCCATACCTCCAACACTTCATGAAAACCTTTCTCAAGTGGCATCCTTGTCTGACCTGGAGAAGACTGTGATGTCATCTAAATAGATCACTACAAACTGATCTTTCTCCCCAATGAAGGCTATATCCATAGATCACTGAAATGTTGCCCCTGCATTCATCAATCCAAAAGGAATTTTGGCATACATGAATGTGCCCCAAGGAGTGGTGAAGGCTGTTTTTTCTCTGTCCTCAGGCATGACTGATATCTGATTGTAACCATAGAAACCATCAATCATGGATATTCTAGATGCACCAGTGACTTTCTGCAATATGTGTTCCATATTGGGCAGGGGATAATTGTCTTTTCTTGAGCTTCTGTTCAGGTTCCTGAAATCAACACAAAGTCTGATTTCCCCACTTTTCTTTCTTACTGGAACCAAATTAGCCACCCACTCAGAATACCTCAATGGGGAAATGATTCGGGCATCTAGCAATTTCTTCACTTCTTTCTCCATGACAGGTAGCAACATGGGATTTATCTGTCTCAGCTTCTGCCTGAATGGTTTATCTTCTTCTTTCAACGGGATTTTGTGCTCAACAATAGATGTGTCATAAGTTTTGAGGTCTTTATATGCCCATGAGAACACATCAGCGAATTCCTTTAATACCCCAGCATATTACGCCCTCTGTTCATTGGTCAGACTGCTTGATAATTTGATGAACTTAGGCTCATCCTGCGTACCAATGTTACATTCGGCTATGTCAGCATCTTTACTTGAAACACCACCCTTTATTGCCACATCATTCTTGTCAAAAAACCTTTCTAAAGGGATGAGTCCCCTCGGAATGTGATTGCTAGGCAGTTGGATAATCTGGTGATTAACAATTTTATTCAAGAATACCTCAGAGGGGGGGTCGCTTTCTAGATCAGGATCCTGATCAATGTGCAATGCAGAAAACTCATCGACGAACTGAAGAAATTTTTAGATTTCGAGATTGTCCTCGAATACCTTCCAATGATTTATGTTGTCTAGGATGGATGGCCTGTATCTTACCTCGACTTCACCATTAATATTTGGTGGCAGGGGGATCCTGAACAAACTGGCTGAGATTTCTAGGGAGTTAGCTGCGGTATTCTCTTCCCTTGGGATGAAAACAATGTTGAAAGCAGAGAAGAAATTATCGATCAAGTCCCATACCTCATTTCTGTAGCTTCTAAGCCGAGGATGCTTGGCCTGATAAACATTTTTTATCTGTTGGATGATCAATTCTGCGTCTCCAAAAACAACCATCTCCTTTATTCCCATTTCTCTTGCAACCCTCATACCCAGAACAAGAGCTTCATATTCTGCCACATTGTTGGTGATTTCAAATTCTAGCTTGTATGATAGAGATATGGTCTCTTGATAGGGCGATATGAAAACCACTCCGGCGCCTGCAGCTATACTGGAGGAAGCTCCATCAAAGAACATCTTCCAAATAGAGGTGGCTGGAGAAGGTATCTCTTGATCAAGGATGAGTTGTTTTCTGATCTGTAAAGGGGCCTCAGGAGTTTCAGTGACTTGTAACAAACTAGACCCTAAATCAGTGTCGAGTGCAAAGATGGGGTGATTAGTGGGGTCTACTTCATCAATGACAATGTAGGCAAGATGGGATTCTCTATACAACCTTTTGTGTTCCCCTCCAAAAAATGGAATAGTGGCATATGTGAGATCCATCTGTAACGTTCCTCCAAGTATCTTAATCCAAGATCTTGACAACAACATGCCAAACTTGGGAGGAACATCAGCTACCACAATGTCCATAACCACACTCTTCATGGGCAGCTGAAACAAATAAACCACCATGTCCTTTATGACTCCCAAACATTGCACCCTCCTCGAATCAAAAGAGTACAAGTCATGATATGCCTTGGTCACTTCTAGTCCCAGTTCTTCCATGACTATCTTGGGCATAAGGTTATGGGAAGCTCCTGAATCCATGAGGCAATTGTGCAACACTTTGTCATGTATGTTCAGGGAGGTGTAGAAGGGAGGGGAT
>JASDQU011314465.1:0-18605 GCA_032191745.1 Picea mariana
AATTAAAACCCTAAGAACTTTATTACCCCAAACCCCTCTATCCAACAACTTTTGTAACCCCTCACCTATATAAGCCATATAACTCCTAATGAGTATAACCATTATACCTCCTAATACCATAGCATCGTCAAACAACTTTTGTAACCCCTCACCTATATAATCCATATAACTCCTACTGATTATAATCATTATACCTCCTGATACCATATCATCGTCAAATTGCTAACATTTATAAGATCCATAATACCCAATCCCTAACTATTGATATTATGGTAACTGCAGGAGGTATTAACCTCACCCTTAACTACTACTACCTTAAAAACCTAAGATATTTACTACCCCTAACCCCTCTATCCATTAGTTCTTGTAACCCCTAACCTATATAATCCCTATAAGTCCTAACATTTATAACCTTTATACCTCCTAATACCATGGCCCCTATAATGTTGAACCGCTAACATATATAAGACTTATAATACTTCATCCCTAACTACTCTAACTCATAACATCTCTAACCTATAACTCCAAAATATAATTTCTTATACTTATAATCATTAACCTCTAACACCTATTTCCCCTAACTCTTAATACCTGGTTTCTATGATCCTAAAAAAAATTCACCTCTTGGCTTAGTTGGTTATTGCACCACCATTAAGGTTTTTCTTTAACTCAAATCCATAAAACTCACGAGGAAAATGAAAAACCAAAGAAGAAGTAAAAGAAGCTTCAAAAGCGATATAAATTGATCTTCGAACAAGAATACAAATGGCTTCAGCAAAAGAAAGCATACAAGGCAAAATATAAGAAGTTAAAAGTTCTTCATACAGCTCAAGTCAATGTGGATACATTATTGCAGGAAACAGAGGTGGCAAAAGACTATTGACAGGAGTTCAAGAACATTTTTTGTGCATGAGGACATGCAGAGTCTTCCTCTTGGGGGAGATGTTGGATACCATTTTATGCTTATTTTCACTTCACAAATCATACTTTTGTCTCCAAAACCTTCCATTTTTCCTTCATTTTATTCCATATTTTCCATAAAACAACCTATGCAAGGTACATTTATCATTCCTTAGCTTAAGAATTGAAATTTTGAATTTTTAGCATTAAAATTAAAAATTTATCAGAAATTATAGGATTTGACTAAATTTCGTAATTGCTCCAAGGTTCATGTACTTTCATGACAGCTGGGAGAAATCAGAGACATGTTTCATGATCCTTGATGTACAAGGATGGATGAATATCTATTAGGTTTGAGATCTGATCTTTCCAGGTGTTTGGTCAACGCTGGTTTGACGTTGTTGTCAAAGTCATTTGGGAGAGATAGCGGTAGAACATACTGTAACAACAAAATGAATCGTTATTTGTTTCGACCAAAGTAGACAAGAAAAAAAATAAAATAATAAAAGATATACAAGGCCAATATATATAAATATGTATACCAAAATTATTACCTTAATGAAGGTATGCCAATCATGTGTTTTTACCCCACCAAATTCACCTTTCTTCGTTTAGATATTTTTTATGTTTGAAGCAAAACCCGTGGGAAATTTAATTATTTGAATTACCTCTTTTACATCATTGCTTTGTTGCTATGTTAATAACCATGGAAGGTTATTTCGGTCTAGTACTCCATTTGATCTATTTGAATATTGGATCACACTTCACATTGCATGATTGGCTTCTTGAATGTCAGTACAAATTTTGACAATTTTTTCTTTGTCCCTCCTACCATCTATGATTCACCATAACATTTCAGTCACATTCTTCCCGATATGCATTGTATCAAACAAATGAGCTATTTTTAGCTCCTCATAGTAGGGCAACCTCGTGAATTGAGCGAGATAACATTTCATTCCTCATGGAAGCCCATTATTAATACCTTCATGATGATTGCGGCCTTCATGAAGCATAAAATAAATCACAAAAATAATTATCACATACGGTAAAATAAATCCAATGATTAAAATAAACATTCAAAACATTACATGATCTACGATACATTATGAAATTGAGTACCTTGACGATTTCTATTATATTCCAACCTCCATAGGTGAGGTGTCATTCTTCGTGGTTTTAAACCAGTCTCTTCTTTCCCATTGAAAAGATGTTTTTTAGTAGTACGATACCTATGGTTCTTAGGAAGAAGGTGCCTATACTCATCAAACACCATATTTCCTAAAAAAATTGAATGATGATACTTCATCTTAGGGCCACAAACTGGACATGCAAATTTTCCCTTTGTTTGAAGCCTTGCAACAAATGGATTAATGTCAATTATACGATGATATTATTTAAAAAATAAACATGCACCATGCTAACCTTAAAATATTATATAGTATTAAAGAGAAATATTAGAATGCTACATACCACAAAAATGTGTTAGTCCAGGGGCATCATGAATTGTCCATAAAAGTATTCCATGGAATTTAAATTTCTTCTCCCCGATTGGTTTACATATGTCATACATTGTGATGTCAGCCCATAACTTTAGTAGCTCGTCGATAAGAGGCTCGATATATACATTCATATCTTTAACCTGGTACTTACCTAATTGTTTGAAATTACACGTAATTACTATAGGAATGATATCATGTAATATATGTAATTAAATAAATAAACAAAAGATATTATGCAAAAATTGAAACAAATGAAAATGTTAAATTCAAAAAATTAATGTAAACAAATACCTGGAAAAATCATTGTCAACATTATGTGCTCCCTCTTTATTGACATCCAAGGAGGAATGTTATTGTTGATAACAAAAATAGGCCACATTGAGTAAATAGGCCTAAGCTCTCTGAATGGATTAACACCATCAGCTGCCAATGAAAGCCTAACATTACGAGGTTCATCTTTGAAATCTTCCCATTTTTCCTCAATTTCCCTAAATGCAAAATCATCGACAGGCATTCGAAGAACACCATCTCCACTTCTATTATGTGCATGGTAATCCATAAATTGTGCTATTCTTTCGCACCTGAACAATCGTTGCAAACGGGGAATTATGGGAATATGACAAAGAACCTTTCAAGGCACCCTTTTTGTTACTTGATCGGTTCGATATCTACTGATAAGACATTGCGGACATTCTGTTTTCGAAGCGTGTTGTCCATAATATATAATATGGTCATTAGGACACGCATCTATAGTTTGATAATCTATTCCAATGTCTTTCATAATGGCATGCAAACCTCGATATGTGCGAGGTAAAATATTTGACGATGGTAACAAAAATTCACCTAACAATCTACAACATAACAAATAACTAGTTAATGTAAGAATATTAATCGTAAAAATTACATTCTTATTTTACACATTAATTAACACTAAAAACAAATAGAAAAAAATCAACATTTATGTATAATATGAGATGAAACATATTACATACCTTAGTATTTGTGTCATACAAGTGTTCGAAAAATTATTCATAACCTTTAAGTTCACTAGCAGCAATGTAGCAGAGAGAAGATTTTCTCTTGATGCTTCATAAAGTCGTTTATTTGCCTTTTCTAATAGAGGTTCATCATAAATACCATCATTTTCCCCATCCTCATCCGGCTGCGAAAACAAATCTTGGATCATTTGATTTGTCCAATCATCATCCTCCATGGGATCATTAACTTGATTTTTCCCATCATCTTCTTCCATGAGATCCTCATTTGCTTGGTCATGATGATGTTCCTCAGCTTGTACAACATCATTTCTATTAATACTTGGTGCAATATTCTGCGGAAAGTTAGAGGGAAACTCTAACTTTATAATTAGAAACAATGATGCAAAATTAGTGTATACTATAAAAAACATTCAAACAATATATATACATATATATAATTTTATATAAAATTGACAAAATAAAAAAAGATAATGAATATATAGCTAATTACCATGGGACGATATTCATTCGATCTGCCATCAATGTGCTCATATTTCCTACAATGTTTTGTAGATGTTGCTAATAAAATTCTTACGGGACATCCGAGGCAACATTTTTTACAAGGGAAATAACATCTTCCATCACCCTTTTCACCCGCTTTACTTTTTCCCCCACCTCTAACAACATTCTACGACAATCTTCCGCACAAAAATACCCTTTCGGAACCGTCATCGTTATAGCAAGACTGTTGCAACATCTTTAAATCGTCAAATATTTATAGTCCAATTTTACGTCATGATCGTCGCATTTACGATGACTGTGACCTAAAAATATTTATTTTTTTTACCTATTTATTTGTCATTTTTAACGGTCAATTTTAACATTAGGTCAGTCATCGCTCTTGCGACGAACGTTGACCATATTGATTTTAACAAACTAGGTGCGTCGCTCATGCGACAAACATTGACCACATTAATTCAGTGAAATTACATGCGTCGAGATAGTGACGAATACTGAGTGGATTTAGAAAAAATGAACTTTTTCTCTTTCATGTTGCGACGAAAGAGTACTTTCATTGCAAGTGGTCGTAGCAAATTTTTCAATATGTAGTAGTGTTTGATATATGAAAGAAACATGTTGTATGAAAGGGAAGTGGAATATGAACACATAGAAAGTAATGTGCTAGGAAATAGATTATCCTAGGAGGGACCACAATATGTATATTCGTTTTTTTTTATGAATATAAAGTTTTTTGTTTCTCCACAAAAAAAAAGAAAAATGATGTCCCCATGGAAGATAGAACAAGGTGGAAATCCTATTCCAAAATGAAATATTAATATGATTTAATTTGTTAATAATCAATGCTATAGAATTGAGAGTATGAAGACATGTTTCAAAGAATGTATAACACATGTCGTATGATGAAAAACATGTAAGACACGTGACATCGAGATGTTTAAATAGATAAACAACTAAGATAGACCACGATGAATTATTGAGGTGAAATGTATCATTGTTGTGAAAGTTGGTTTTCATAATTAAAACCCTTGTTGGCCTAATTATTAAAACACATAAAACATGAACCTTTAAAAATATAGAATAAAATACTTTATCGAATGGCTATGATTGAACAACCTCCATCGATGAAAGTTGTATAATTTTTCAGTAATTGTTTTTGTGCTTGCTTTCGATGATATTCACCTATAAAAAATGTTATCTATTAGACATAATCCGTCAACAGTTCAATAATCCAACCTTATGTAGTTCCTATGTTGGTTATTATGCCTTAGCTTTAGTTTGAAGTAACTCAAACTTTGATAAATATAGTCTTTGTGACCTCTGAGCATACAAGGGTTGTGATTAACTAAAGTGTACTTCATGTATTGCATAAATTAGGTTAGATGGATCATTATTGAAAATGGGTATAAGTAAAATTTAATGAGGATGAGTATCCCAAAAAAACCATTACCCATTTGCATGTTGATGAAATTTTAATGCAATAGGTACTTTTTAAAAACAAACATAACAATATAATGTGCATTGGCTATGGACACCACCAAAAATATTTTGTATATTTTATGAGTCTTGTTAGTGAAAATCAATTAAATGAATTTGATGCATTAAATCATCAATCCAAATTTGTAAACTTGTGAAGTGTAAAGAAAAATATATGCAAAGAATCAATGCCTTAATTAAATGATGCAACTATGAAAAGAAAATGGTTCATCTATTTTAAATGTTGAAACTAAATTGCAACTATAGAAGATGAAGTTAAGCTACAAAAACAGAATAAAAGGCAAGTTCAGTACTTTGACAACAACAATTTGATTTTTCCTTAATCTCTGATCCTTAACTTCATGAATTTTACCATTTCGATTTCTTGAATTACAGAAATTACCAAGAAGGTTCTATCAATCAATGACTTGTATGATTCAAATATTATTGTGCCAAGAGATGATAAATAAATCAATGGAATTGGAAATAAATTCACACAACAGAATTGAAATACACATAATCTGAAAGGCAAATGACTGAAAAGAAATAAAGTAACAAACTCTTCACCAGGGAGCCCTCCTACTTCCAAGCCTGTCACTGTAAAAATCTTATGTGATGAAGCACTGTTAAGAAACTTGGATCATGAAGTGAACACCAGAAATAATTAGCACTTGCTTATTATAATAGAATTTGATTATAATGTTTTTAACATCTCCTTCCCCATTTTTGAAGGTCTAATAACCCCTAATTTATATAAAATACATTCCAGATCACTCAGATCTAAACTATAGATCTCAAAACTGGCCACAACAATGTTTTCTAAGAAAATCATATTTAAAGAAACCAGGCATATCTCTCAAACAAATCATGTGTTTTAGGATTTTTCCCATCATTCACCTAAATGGGCCCATCAGTCACCTAAATGGGCTCATTACGCAAAAAACCCATGTCCCCTATTTGCGAGATTAATCTTCATTTGCTCACAATCAATCTTGCAAAACCATCTCTCTGTTCTAGTGCGGGTTTTCATAAACTGTTTGCAAAGTTTGATTACATGCGTGCATTTAACTTCATATCTCCACAATTCATGAAATATTGGAGAAATTATATTATCCACATCATATATAAATTCATACATGAATTATCTCATATGATCTCATGTTATCTTATGCAGAATTGATGAAGATCCAACTCGCCACTTGTACATATGTTGACTGCAGGTTTGACTACGTTGATCTGGAGGTTTCATGGGTTAAGATGATAGACGGATTAGCTTTTGTAATTGATTTGGCATTTTCTACAAGGAGAAATTCAATCCTAGAGTGCGCTCAACCATGTCAAGCAATGATTCTGCTGCAGAAATTGTTTAGTGACTTACATAAATATATTTGAGTTGCTACAATATCAGACATTCTATAGTGTCTCATTAAAAGAATAAATAATTAAATCAAATTGCATAAAGAAGAATGGAATTGAGCGTAAAAATGGAAAATTTACCTTCGACACACAACTTATGTAGTTGAGCATGATATTTATGGCAAGAAGAGATAAAATGGGATATACATTGGTTCATGGTATAGGCTTTGGATGTAAGTTTAGAATAGAAAAGAGATGAAAAGAGTATGTTTTGGGGATTTAACAAGTCTCCCAAATAATTATTATCATAGTTATCCCATACATCAAGATACGATCACTACCTTAATTCATTTCTTGTTTGACCAAAGATTGTGTGTTGATATTTCACTAGAAAACAATGTAAAGCAAGATGATCACATCCTCGTCCACACTATAGAGTTGTTACTTTAGGATTCCCTAGTAGGTGATTTTGATCTTATACTACTAATGATAACATAGAAAGGTATGTATAAGGATCATAGGAAGGCTTGTGTAGAAAAAATATAACTTGAAATCCAATACAAGCTTGTACAAATTGTTCGAAATCAATAGTGTCTATTTATGATGTCGAACTATAATTTGGTGGTTCCTACTAGTGTTACTTATCTCAACCATAATGGATGGAAATATTCACAAGACTACAAGATATAAAGAAACCTATATTGTTATTATAAATATTCACAAGGCTACAAGATATAAAAAACCTACATTGCTATTATAAACATTAGGCACAATTTTACAATACAAATTTCAAATGCAGTTTATAAACCTTATAATTCCATAATGCACTTTACAATACAAATTTCAAATGCAATTTATAAACCTTGTAATTCCACAATGAACAAGTGCATGGGAGAGGATAGTACATTGGAGACATAGGTCACTCAGGTGGTATATCAATTCCAAATCCAAGGGTCGTTAAATAGTTCCCACACAATTTTTTCACAAATTGGAGTTTGAGACTATGCCAAGACTTCAAACATAAAGGAAATAAAATTGTTATATGCAGACAACTCCTACTAACCTGACAAATCAATAGACATATATTATTTATAAAACTAGAAAATAAGTAACATTGCTACTATTTTTCCTTCTTTAATTAAAAAAATGACCTTTCTTTGAAAATGAAGTGATTAGAATGTTTATGCAATGCATCTATAAGAGTTTCACCAAATTTCTAACTAATATTAATAAAATCACTATAATAAAATTCAAGTATTTGTATTATGTACAATGCAAGGAGGAAGTCAAAACCTTTTGACTTCTTATTAGATTGCATCTTGCTTAAAATAATTCCATTGTTTTACAAAGTTATATAAGGAAAATTAAAAATATGGAAAATATTTTTTATAGTTTTAAAAATTCATTAAACTCGTTTTTTGGAAAATGAATATGATATGACATAAAAAAAAATTGAGTGTGTTTCTTCATTTGTCATGAGAAAAAATTAATTAAATATATCTAAAACAAAAGTGTGAATACCTACCACGTTGCTTGTGGTGTTCCATGCACTGGTCGATAGTGTGTGCATTCACATTGGCTTATTCCAATGACACAAGGAAGCCATTTGAATCCTTAAATGGATGTTATGTCTTATGATCAATTATTAACTTGAGAAATCCATTTGAATCCTTGAATGAAAATTATCTCTTATGATGGATTATAGAATTTAGAAGCCTTTATTTTAATTAGTAAATGTCTTTTTGTTTTTGTAAATCATAGTAGAACACTATATTATTATAGTAAATATGATACAAAATGGTGACATTGGTCTACCAAAAGGAAACCAAACCATGTATACACCTTGCTTCTTGTCCTTGATCATATCCCTAGAGGTTACTAGTCTACCAAAACTAGAAACTAGACTAGTCCTCCATTTTAAATTTTGAGAGACATATCCACAAAAAAAGAGAAAACACTAACTATCCGATCAACTAAGTCCTGGACATATTTTCCTGGATTTGGATGAGACTACCAAAGACAACAACTACCTACAACACACCCCACTACATCCTGGGCATAACTTCCAGTACAGAAAAAAGGAAAAAAAGACAGAAAACTAAAAAGCGTTACAACACCTGGGAGTGGTCTGTCACCCCACATGCTTGGCCTTTGTTGTACTCCTTTGGGGAGATTGTTCTGGTCCTTCAGATCTAACTTGATTCTCCTGGGCCATCTACAGATGTTATGTGCAAATGGTGGACGTATCTCAGGAACAGATGGAATTGTGTTGCGAGCCTCTCTTGCTTACTTTGTTGGTTCTTCTCTACATCCACTAACAACTTGATGATGGTTTCTAACCCGCTGATTCAATGATGAATTTCTTCCAACATGGGTTTAATCTCCTGATGGTCATCCTTGCATGCCTCCTCCTGATCAGATTTTAACTTACCTATCATCATTTTGGTGACCCACACCGTCTCGATCGTTCCGTAATAGAGGGTCTCCCTTGGGCGGGTAGCCCCCAAATATTTTTATCTAGTCTACCTCTTGGGAAATATCCCCCCACTCCTTTCCACTTTTCGCCTCCTTGATCTCTTCCTCCCACTTATTCATTGTTTCCTTCCCTTTCTACGAGACCGTTGTTTGGAACATGTTCATTGCATCTCTCACATCTTTCTTGATTCTCGTCAAACACCTCGAGCTTTTTGGGATATCCTTCCCCTGGGGACTTTTCTTTCTTTGGGTATGTTTCATGCACACCATACCCCTATACCTACCCAAAATTATACTATGTCCTTTCTCCTGGTTCCTCACTCCGTGTCTCCCCGTAACCGACTTGAGCTTGAGATTATACTTGTCACCACTAGCTAAACCCTTTTGGATGTAGCCTTGTCTGCAACTCTTCTTCTTATAGAAGTCTCTCTTCTGAGTAGCTATACCTCCTACTAATTCTAGCCTGAGGTGGTGAGCTCGACCCTCCTTATTAGCGGGGAAGGCATATCATTGCATTATGCTAAGATCACTTCCCTGATACTTGTTTCTATCCCTATTATCTATGTATCTGAACGCTCTAGGTCCTGTACTTGTCATGGGGCCTGATGACCCTCTCTTAATTACCACCATCTCCAAACCCCTTATCTTGTCATGAATTTTTGGCCTGCTACATGACCTCTCTCTCACATTATTTTCTCTAACCTTTTTGTTGGTCTATACTTCCATCATTATGCCCACTTGCTTCATGTCTTGTTCCCACATAATAGTTGGGGGACAAGTGTTGTGACCATCATATGCCTCTTAGGTCCCACGTCGGGTCAAAGAGGCCTGCGTCATCCCTGATGTGACCATCGTCCCTGAAGCTGCCATCATGATCTCATTCTTCCAAGTGGATTCAGTTTGATCTGAGTTGACCCTTTGGGGTTCTGGACCAAACCTCATCCAGCACATATCTCTCACTGTTCACTCATTCGTTGGCTATCCTGTCAGCCAACCCATCAGTCGACCTGCTAATCCATCTAAACTCTATCGTGTTCAACGTTTGCAAGTGCTTCTTGATTCTTTGAAGGGAGTACACTAGACACCAATGCCTTAATACCTTTTCGACCTTGGTTCCATACTGAAGTTTCTTCGTTGTGTTGATGACTAGTGTCGAATATCCCTCCACGATGACATTCGTCATACCCTCTCTACGTAGAATTTCAAAGCCTAGTTCCAGAGCTCCAAACTCCATTGCATTTTTTGTAGAGTTACTTATGCTCCCAACATACAGGCGTATGATGATACCTCCACTATCTCTTATTACTCATCCAGCTCCTACCAAGCCAGGATTTCTTTTCGACGCCCCGTCGAAATTCAAATTTATGAAGCTTGTCGGAGGAGGAACCCAAGTATTGACCCCTATATGAATCCATGGAGCTCGAGCCACAAGAATTTTAAGGATCCATTCTTTAAAATGAAACAATTCCAGAATTCTTATATCTTGGCCTGAGTTCTGGTTTTTAAAATTTTTAAGGTTAAATCTTCTACACTGTCTCTCTTATTTTAGTTATAATAAGATCCTTTGTCCTAGGGGTCGGTTGGCTTTCATTCCTAAAACTTCTCATGTTTCATTCTTAACAAATCACCCATATTACCATCCCCGGTGTTAGCCCCTAGCACAGGTTAACCACCTCATTATCACTATACCTCTCCTTCCAGTTTTTAATTGTGGATCTGATATCCCCCCTTACCCTATTTGACTAACGGTAAATTATAGCCACCCAATCCCATATCTCGGCTATATAGTTGCACTCATCTAGGAGGTGATTGGTCATTTCTTCCTAGATCTCACACAGATGACATCTTGGGGGTCCATTGAATCATCTTTTAGTTAGGTTCTCCCACGTCAGTATCTTCTTATGTAATATTAACCATTTAAAAACTTTAATATTGGGCCATTAAGGGAAATTCTAGAACCTCTCCTAATGGGGTTCTAGATTTTCTTGGTCATGTCCTACTATATAGTGTCGGGATTCTTTTAGATTGAATTCCCCTCCATTTTTCCTTCCCCGTCTTAATTGATCCTCCTCTTCCGAGACCCAGATTTTCGTCTTTCCCAATTCCTCCTAAATCTTGTTGACCATCGGGCCTCCCTGAGCTCTATTTTGTGGTTGTATGTTGTCCCAAATTCTCCATCAGGCATTCTCCTCCCTTTATTTCCAGTACTGATAGACTTTCATTTTCCCTTTCCAAATCATCTCTTGCTTGATAACCTCTTTGTCCTATTTTTCCATTATGGGTTCATGTTTCCAAGCATCCTCCTAGAATCTCGTTGTTCTCCCATTCCTAATTTCCCAAAAACTGTGACCCTATATCCATTTTTTATTTCTCCGGGCAAGATTCCAGATGGTTGAACCTTTCCCTGTGCCCATGAACCTGATCATCTCCTGGGGATTGACACCTGGGGCGTATTTTGATTTCCACAACTTAACCCATGGCACCGAGTTTCCTTTTACCCATATCCACCACAGTTTTGCCCCATAGGCATCGTTGGTTACCTGAGGGTCTTATAGCCCGAAGCCCCCTTTGTTCTTTGGTCTGCACAATATGTCCCACGCCACCAAAGCCCATTTATTTTTATCCTCAGCTCCTCTCCAAATGAAGTCTCTCTGGATTGCTCTGAATTTTTGTAAGATGCCTATTGGGGATGGAAACACAGACATAATTTAGGCAGGGATTGCTTGTAGGATTGATTTTTTTAGGATTAACCGACCTGCTAGGTTAAGAATTCTGTAAGTCCAATTTTTAACCCTCTCTTGCATCTTGTTGATGACACCTTCCCACTTTTTCCTCTCAAACCCAAAAATGTTGGCTAGGTTCCTTTGGACTACAATATTTCTATTGAAAAAGTAAATCATAGATTTAGAGTGGTTTATTTTAGCGCCAGAGGCTTCTCCAAACTCTGCTAAAAAAAATTTGTATGTCATTTCTTCCTTAACCGTGGGGATTCCGTGGAGCAAGGTATCATCCACAAATTGTTGGTGTGTTGAGGTTGGGAAGTCTTCAAGTGGTTTTAGGCCTTTGATTTTGCCTTCGGTTGATGTTATCTTTATGCTTCTACTAATCCCTTCCATCATTAAAATAAACAAGAAAGGGGATAAAGGGTCCCCTTGTCTTATACTCCTAGAGGGGTAGAATGGTTTGATTGGAGCTCCATTTACTAGAAGAGAGAAACTAGTTGTAGAAACTAATTTGATTACCCATTTAATCCAGTTTTGGTCAAACCCATAGGCTTCCATCGTTTTCTCCATATAGTGTCAGCTTATTTTGTCCTAATCTTTGGCCAAATCCAATTGGATTAACATCCCCGCTTTCTTTTTACTTTTCAGGGTGTGTATTATTTCATGGGCTTGTATGATGTTATCCAGTATTTTCCTCCCCTCCACAAAAATCGCTTGTTCCTTTGAGATTAGAGTGGGAATTAAGGGTTTCAATCTATTATATATTACTTTCAAAACTATTATACACCACTTTGCACAGGGCTATCAGTCGATATCGATCAAGAGTTATGGCTTCATTTTCTTTTGGGCTCAGAGTGATCATCATGGAATTCATGGTATTCAGGATTAAGGTTGAGCGTTTAGAGTCCTCTAGTATGACATAAATATCATACTTGACCACATCCAATCAAGCTTTAAAAAAATCCACTATGAAACCATCTGGACCTGGGTCCTTTCCATTTGGCATCTCCTGGATCACTTAGTCAAATTCTTCCTTTGATATGGGTTTGCAAAGGTTGACATTGTGCTCCTTCATTACCAACTTAGGGATATGCCTTACAATCCTTCGAATTTCTTCAATCCGATCCAGGTTGGGTTCTTTGGATATCTCCTGGAAATGTTTGACCAGAGTGTT
Organism: Picea mariana; assembly: GCA_032191745.1. Classification (NCBI taxonomy): domain Eukaryota; kingdom Viridiplantae; phylum Streptophyta; class Pinopsida; order Pinales; family Pinaceae; genus Picea; species Picea mariana. The sequence goes on from JASDQU011314465.1 coordinate 13,100, forward strand.
TTCAATGTCCTCGTGGGACTCTCTCTCTATCCCATCCTGATCCCATATTTTCAAAATTTTGTTATGAGATCTTCTCACTATAGTTGATCTGTGGAAGAACTTGGTATTTCTCTCCCCTTCCTTAAGCCAATGAACTCTGAACTTTTGTCTCCATAGGGTCTCTTATTTCTTACATCTGGCTTCCCAATCCTGGAGTAATTGGTTCTCCTCTTTTTTCCTTTCCTCAGTGTATCCTTCTTGAATGAAACTGCTCCTGAAGCCTTTCCATTCTCTCCTATATCATTTTTTTCGCATGGCCTATGTTTCTAAAAACTTCTTTGTTCCACCTCTTCAGTTTCTCCTTTGTGTGCTTGAGTTTTTTCTGAATTCTAAACATCTTTGTCCCTTGTTCGTGGGTTTCCTCTTGCCACCAATATTTGATGTTCTCCTTGAAGGTTCGGTGGTCAATCTAGAACTTCTCGAATCTGAAAGGATTTTTCTTTGGTGTTGCCTGAAAATTTTCCTCTAGTCGCACCGGCTAGTGGTCTGATCCCCCCCAGGGGAGGATGTTTCCTTCCAAAGATAAACCTTGCAAGATTATATATTTCAAGACTAGGAATCTTTCTAGCCTCGTAGCCACCTTGTGGTGTAAATTTCTTTTATTATTCCAGGTAAATTGTCTATTACTAGTTGTAATGTCCACTAGTTTTGTTCTTTCAATGAAAGTTGTGAACTCTTACGCATCTCTATCCAATCTTGTATTGCCCCCTTTTTTCTCATCCAGGGTAGCTATAATGTTGAAGTCCCTTGCTATAATCCAATGATGGTTACTATTCCGCTCCCTTAGGTTTTCTAGGTCTAGGAGCATTCTACTTTTATCTTCCAACATCTGGGGTCCATATACATTGGTGCATATTGTTAGCACTGAGATTCACCCTCAGAATGCTAGAGGATAATCCCAATACCCATCAAAATGTAAATGGATTAAAATGGTTTGAGTAGGTGGATCAACAAGATGAGAAAGAAAGGGAGAGGGCAGCAAAAAGTCTGTAGAGGCATTCCATTGGGCATGGAGTCATAACATACTACAGATCAAAGGAACTCAAGCTCATACTAGACCAAAAGGGATATAATTGATGGAGGGAGGTATAATAAAGATAACAAAAAGAAGAATATCATCAAGCAAATATCCTCTCTACAAAAATGACTTAAAATATTACTAGAATGGAGATCGTGAAAGGAGATAATTACTACAAATCATTTGTAGCTCATGGATCTCTTGCTTCATGAACAACCATTGATATTCATTGCCTACAATTCCATTAAAGAAATATGACAATATAAAATGATAATAAAGAACAAATTCTAATAAACAACTCTCATGAATCTCTAATGGCAGAAATTCCTACAACACATGCCCTCAGGCTTACAAATGAGCAAATAAAACTGCTCCTACTCTCTTTATTCTCTCTTGGCTTATGAATCCAACCTCCCTCTCCTCTTGTACAATGAATATATATCCCTATAGGTCCTTTCCATCTCACCCATTCGAACTCCAACCCCTTTCCCAAAATAGAAACAACTACAAACAAAAAATGACAGGTTTTAACTAATTTTCTGCTTTTCAGGAGGCAAAATTCTGAAAAATAGGCTTCAAAGTGACACTTGTAATTATCAAAATATAAAAACTATGTAAAATATGAGAATTTTTTTTTTATATGAGCTCTTTCTTAAAAAAAAACTTTCTCGGTTTCTTTAAATTCATCTCCAGCTGGCCAGAATATGTGTCGCAAAAACATGTCTCAAACAGGAAATCATGAAAACTGAAAACATAGGTCTCAAAGATTATTTTGAATCTCCCAATCCGTAACACCTGTGTGAAAAATGAAAGAGGTTAATGTTCATGGGTCTGTTCTTGAAAATAACCTCCTTTTTATTTTGAAAATTCATCCCGGTTCACCCGAAAATCCTCCTGGAATTCAAATAGTCAAAAATATCAATTCAACAGTCTTGAACAAAGTTTCTGCGGCACATTTTGTAGTGCATTTCGTAGCACATTTCGTAGTTCCTGTCTAAATTCGCAGTGCCTAAGCCAGTTCATACTACCAAAGTAAAATAAATTAGCCAAACCCTTCATGACCTCCAAACAAGACAAAAAATATCATGGAGTACCTGATGGCTATGAGGTTGATGCTAGTAATTTTGAATTTGCACCAGGATGCTTGCAACCTATCCAACCTACAACCCTCTTCCTTAACTAGTTCGTAGTGTCAGTTCGCAATGCCAACTCAAATATAGATTTCATACTCTAAGGAGGGTGTTAGTTGATGGTATGGCATAATAGCGAGAGATATGGCTAAATGTAGGCTCTGAAAACCATAAATCTTCCTTTACATGATCAATTTTATGTGTTAACACATATGACCTCCTCCATGTTCCCTATCACTTGCAGTTTTACAGATAATGAGTGCCTAGTGGCTTCTACTAAGAGTAGATTCACCGATTGTGGGTTCCATGGGGTGAGAATACCTTCCACTGTGTTTTGACTATCTATAGTAAGAAAATTGTACCTATTCCAATACTTCTTACTTATTATTTCCATTCTCTCCATATTGCATTTGGTCTCTTGAATGAAGCATATATCTGGTTGTTCCATCTTCAGTCTATTTTTTAGGTTTCTTTTTTTTCTAGGGTTGTTTAGGCCCCTTATATTCCAAGTTATAACCTTCATTTTAAACATGTGGGGGGGATTTGGGAAAAAAAAATTGATCTTACCTGATTTTATCAGAAGCACTCCTAATTCCTGTAGGGCTATGCTGTTTGATTTCCTCCCTTTCTTTCGTCTTGCCTGATTTGGTGAGTGTTGTAGTTGACTGTCTATTGTTTGATGCATAGGTTTCCTATTTCTCCAAGCATGTGTTTGGTTCCTCTGGTTTTTTCTTCCTTCCTCAAAATGAAGAGGTATTGGATGTGATCCAGTTGATTCGTTGGTATATTGTCGACTCCTTTCTTTTTCCATTGTTCCATAATATTTGGGAGGTCTATCCCTTCCCTTTCCACAATATCTCTTAGGTCTGGGTCTTCTGTTCCAACCTATCTTGGTGTCATTTACAAATCACCATCTACCTCCTACATTGGGGTATCTGTGTCTTTTTCTCCTTCTACAGTTGTTCCCTTACTGTGCCTGTGATTTCCTTGAGGGTTTTGATTCTCTGTGGTCTTATTTGCTTCATGTTTGTTTGTCTCCCTTTCCTTTTGCCTTTTATGTTCCTCCTCTCCCCCTTGTTTTGGATTTCCCCATCCTTCGAATCCATTCCTCATTTATGGGTTGCTTGTTGTGGGGGGTTTTCCTTGTCTCTTATTTCCTCTTCCTTTGTGGTTTGGCCTAACAAATTCTACCTCATCCTGGTGTTGTTTTGAGTTTTCCTGCTCTGATTTTTTGTTTAGCAGCATTCTCTTAGTAGGTGTCTGTGTTCATGACACCTTCTTCATCTAAACGAGATTTTTTCTTAGTCTATTCTTTGGATACATTCCTCATCCCTAAATTCCATAATTAGTGCCTCCAGGATTTCCCCCGAGACATCCATCTCTATACAAATTATCGCATAGGATGTATACTTACCTTTTAATGTTGCATCAAACGCCTTAGCATATTTCTCCAGCTTTTTCCCTATGGCTTCAAAGGTGGACAACAACCAGTAATCCAATGGGAAGGAGTATAGCCTGATCCAGACTGGGACGCATTTAAAGGTCTCCTTTTCTCGGGAGAAGTTTTCCTTCCAAGGTCGCATGTACAATCCCGTCGATGCATGGAAATACGGTCTCCCCTCAAATATCTTATCTTTGTCTTCTAAATTCATGAAGACTGCTGTAAAAAACCTTTTGATCCCAGGTGGAGTTCTACTTCTCCACTCGGCTTCCATTGATACTTTATTCAGCTACATAGGATCTTTTATGTAGGCCACAGACCCATAAACTTGCAGATCAGGGTGTGTGTCTTCATCTGGTCTCTGAAGAGTTGGGTCTGGGGATATTCTAGAATAACCTTTGGGATTAACATTGTTTTTGGTTTGCATGGGTTGTTCCCTCCTCCCCCACTTGGGTTTTTCGATTATGACGTACTGCTTCGGGCCTCCTTGGTCTCCTCCCCCACTCGTTCTTTTTTTCCTTGGTTGTCCTCATTAGGTTTCTCTAGCCCCGGCCCCGAGGTCCTTGTCAGAGGATCCTTAAACCCTACGCCGCATGGACTTTTCCCTCTATCCACCACAACTTTCTTGTAGCAGGGAGTCCCACTCCCTCCCCCTCTAGTTACCATTCTTCTCGTTGTCTAACCTGTAACCTTAAAACCAACCCCTAGAATCTTCCGTTAGAGCCTGTCAGTAATCACATCTATTTATTTTTCCTTTTAGTTAATAAATGTCATGGAAAGAGCTTGAAGCATTTATTTTAGATTGCATCTTGTTTAAAAAAAAAAACATTTTTTTACAAAATTATATAATGAAAATTTAATATTTTAAAAATTACAATATAGAAAATAGTTTTTATAGTTTTAAAAATTCATTAAACTCGTTTTTGATTGGTGGAAAAGGAATTTGATTACATAAATCCTTAAGCGTGTTTCTTCATTTGTCATGAGAAAAAAATTAATTAAATATATTTAAAACAAAAACGTGAATACCTACCATGTTTCTTGTGGTGTTCCATGCACTTCTTCCAATGAAAAAAGGAATCCATCTGAATTCTTAAATGGATGTTATGTCTTATGATGGACTACTAACTTGAGAAATCCATTTGAATACTTGAATGGACATTATCTCCTATGATGGATTATAGAATTTAGAAGCCTTTATTTTGGTTAATAAATGTCATGGAAAGAGTTTGAAGCCTTTATTTTGGTTAATGAATGCTCATAGAATGAGTTTAAGCAAGAGGAGGTTGTGCATTCCAATGTTGCACCCTTTGATTTCATTATTGTTTAAAAATGGATCTTTAGTTTATTAATTCTTTTTAATTTGAAACAAACTTGTATTTCTATATACCTTTTTTGAAAATGGTTCTTGCATCAGACACTAAAACATTTATAGGGAAAAGAGAAACCATTCTAGTAAAATTGTTCATTGCACACTATGTTTTTTTTTTTTCATTTTAAAGAAAGGAAATACAAACCAATTCTATCTAGGATGGACAACATTTGTGATCCCTTACCATCTTGCCTTAGGGTGATTTGTAATTCAAAATAGAGGATCTTTATCCTTTGAAATGTGATTTTACAATATTCACCATGCTTCCAAGCTTTAAGTAGAGCAGCTTCAGGCTGTAGAAGATTTAATTCAAGAACATACATTTGAGCATAAACAAATTGATAGTTTCAAAAATACATTTGCGGAATAAAAAGAACATAATTCACTTTGTAAACACTTTTTTGAATATGTATCAAATTTTAGTGGGTATATAGATTTATATATTGATTTTCATCTTACAATAGGCATAAATTCACTTATGTCGATGTTTAAATTGATTAAGATCC
>JASDQU011314467.1:31592-43269 GCA_032191745.1 Picea mariana
GGTTCAGTATTCAGATCCATAGTATTATGGAGAGGCTACTGGAAATCCCTTTTTGGAATCCACCATGCAGGAGGAGTACAACTCCCTCCTCGAGAACCAGACTTGGGATATGGTTCCCCTTCCTTCATTGTCAGGTGCAGATGGGTCTACAGGACCAAGAGTGCAGCGGATGGACAGGTTAGCAGATACAAAGCCAGGATAGTTTCCAAAGGCTTTTAGCAGGTGCATGACATTGACTATGATGAGACCTTCGCTCCAGTAGCGAAGATTGATTCCATACGTTTGGCACTTTCCATTGTGGAAACCAAGGGATGGGAATTCCATCAGATGGACGTGAAGAATGCATTTCTTCATGGTGATCTATCTAAGGAGATCTATATGGAGTAGCCCTAGGGATTTATGCAGGATTCAACTTTGGTCTGTCGACTGAAGAAGTCTATTTATGGCCTCAAGCAGGATTCGAGGGCATGTTATGCCAAGATGGAATCCTACATGCTGTCACAAAACTTTGTATGTTGTAAGTCAGACCCGAATATTTACATGCTCATGACGACTGATTCACTTCTACTCCTAGTTATGTATGTTGATGATTTGTTGATCACCGGTTGCTCGACTTCAACGATTGTTGTAGTCAAGAGGATTATGCATGATAGGTTCTTGATGACAGACACAGGTTCACTACATTTCTTCCTTGGACTCGAGATCAGTCAGGATGCATCATGCATCAAACTGTCTTAGGCCAAGTATGCATGAGATCTTCTTGAGATATTTCACATGACAGAATGCAAGTCTACCTCGAATCCTTTCCTATCAGGAGTTAGAATTGAGGATGGCGGGGACACTCCACTAGTTGACAACACGCTGTACAGACAACTAGTTAGGATTTTTTTGTATCTCACACACTTGAGACCAAACCTCTCCTATGTAGTTGGAGTAGTCTCCAAGTTCATGCAGGAGCCGCATGAGCTACATTGGAAGGCTGCAAAGTGTATCCTTCGATACGTAAAGGGAACCATCACCTTTGGGATTCACTATTCAATAGAATCTACATTGGACTTCATCGGGTTCACTGATTTTGAGTGGGTTGGCGATAAAATTGATCGCAAGTCCACATCTGGTTACTCACTCAGTCTTGGTTCCGAGCCTATATGTTGGTCGAGCAAGAAGCATGATGCCATTTCTCTATCTTCAACCGAGGCAGAGTATAGAGGGGTAGTTAACATAACCATTTAGGCTATGTGGCTACAACATTTTCTCACTGATTTGGGCATTCAGTTTCATCGGTCAATCGTCATTTGCTGTGACAACCAGAGTACTCTGAAGTTATGCAGAGATCCAATTCAAAGGAAGCGGACAAAGCACATCGAGATCCACATGCACTACATCCGAGACTTAGTACATGAGGGGATCATCGACCTGCAGTTTTTTCCTTCAGCAAAACAAATTGCAAACATCTTCACCAATACCTTCACTAAGAAGAAGTTTCATTCTCAGTGCAGTCATTTTGGAGTGAAGGACACAATTTCCTGGAAACTTTTAGTTCTTATATTTACATACATTGTACTTTGAGGGGGGGGTTTTCCCATGAGATTTTCCCTCTTTCCTCGTTTATTTCAGTGTATCTTTTATATTTGGGTACCTAACATGGCCTCATTGTCAGGACCCATTATTTATTTTCACCATAGTGATGTTCAGGGGGGGTGTTGGAGATACTTCACACACACCGAGGATTTATTTTTCCTAAGGTTTTCCCTATGTTTATTAGTCATTATTCAGTCTCCTATATTTTAGGAAGAATATTCCTATAGGTGAATATTCTCTTCAGTTCACACTTCAGTTTGGTCAATTGAGTGGATTTTAGATGCCACATTGGGATTGTAAACATTGCAACAAACTTTCTAGACAAGAGAATTCCTCAAACATCTTGAACATATACAACCACAATGTCCATAAAAAAGACTATCTCGGGATATCGAGCAAGACGAACCTTAAAATTCTCTATCAACCCATATGTGGGAACAACCTTGGATTCAATCCCACAAACATTTCTATAAGGCCTTGTGACTTCTAAACTTAATTGTCTCATTACTTTCAAGGCCATAAAATTTGCGCATGCCCTTAAGTCAAGCATATAGTTGTTTAAACACTTATTGTTCATTTGCAGGGTAATATAAAAAAGGTGGGTGATCATCATAGTGTGGCATGAAATGATTAGCTTACAACATCAAAGGAGGGTCTCCATGTTCCCCTTGTACTCTAAATAATTTCTCAACCTTGCTTCTCATTGAAGGAATCTTAATGATTTCTGTTAGAGGTACACACACATTTATCTTTACCAAGATGCCATTTATGTCAATATTCAAGTCCATGTCATTAGTTCTTAGAAAAGTGGAATTAGAAGTAAAATTATCCATAGGTGGTGGAGGAGGCCTTGGTTGAGGAAATATAGGGTCACTAGGAGGAGCTTGGGGCACATTCTTTTTTCTGGTGTACACTTGTAATTCTCTCTTCCTAAGCTTCTCCCTCAACTCATCATCCATTTTGTTTATAATCTCCATCCTATCCCTCTTGACTCCTTTCTGGCTCTCCTCAAGTTGTTCTAGTGTAATGTTGAGGCACTCTTGGGGATATATGTCAAATATAGAGTTTATGGTATCAAATGCATTCATATGATTAGGTTCTCTATTATTTCTTGGGCATTCATGTTCCCAATGTGAATCCCCACAAGGAAAACACCAAGGGGTCTCTTCTCGATTTATAACATACGAATGGTCTAAAGTGTCAGGGACTCTTTGTTCATTGGGGGGGATAGTTGTCTATGCTTGGCTAGATATTTGGGGTTGACCCCTAAAAGGAGGCTTGATGGCTTGTTGTTGAACCCTTTCAAGATTAGTGATCTTGTTCATCATTAGGGTTTGATTTTTGGTGAGGTTATTTATTGCTTCTTCGATACTTTGTACCCATGGAGTGATTACATATCGAGTGGCCTCAACATTGTGTAATGTTCTTGCTTTACTGTCAACCTTGGATCTTGGGAAATAAAAAGGTTCTACCTTACATGATGAAACATTGTCTTCAATTCTTGCAGCCGTTTCTCGGGTCTCTTCAAGGGTCTTGTTGACCAAAATTTGGTCACCTATATGTTCCTGCTCCTGAAATAATAAAAACAAAATGATATTGGAAGATGAATATTTTTGAACTATATGTGTTCATTGCATAGCCCTCGGTATCATCTTCGCCATGCATTTAGTGGAATCAAAATCAACGTCTCCATGACCAAGATACACATACTTCTATCCAGAATTCCAATGGAGGTATTATAAGAAGAAATATGAAAAATGTTCTAAGTGACATGTTGTCTCCTCTCCTTTCCCTTCACCTCTATTCATTCTCTCATTTTATACATAGTCATTTTTCCCATTGTCTCATTACTTTCATATTCCCCTTACCATTTTCCACACTTAGCCATTTTTCCTTATTCCTTTACACGTTCACATTCATTTCCCTTTTCCTTTATTTTCCCATTTCTTTTTATTTTCCTTTCCATTTTCATTATCCCATTTTTCCATTTCTTTCCTTTTCCTTTTTTCCTTTCCCAAATTTCACGTAATTCCTTTATTTCCCATATTTTTCTTTTCATTTTTCATATTTTCCATATTTCACGTGACCCATTATATACTTTCCATAATTAGTCTTATTTACTATGGTTTACCGCGGGTTCGCGGGTTGGTGAATTTTACTAAGAGTATGTTTTATATCTACTACCCTCGCAATGCACTTTGACTTCCGCCACCTTCATAATGCACACAACTCTTTTTACTACTCTTTACTATGTAACTCCTCCAACACTTAGCCAAATACATGAGTTACCATGGGTTCATGGGTTGGTGATATAATATTTCTTTCGTATATCATGTGAAAGTCCGTCTGACCGATTCTCCTCTCCTATCCACTTTAGTTAACACTTAGAAATTTTCACACTTATTTCTTACTATGTCTTGCCGTGGGTTCGCGATGATTTCTTAGATTCTCACCTACCTCTACATTCACGTAACCCCACAAACCCGCCATATTATTTTAATAATATTTTTCCTATCCTAATTTCTATGAGGAACATCTCCAAGTGACACATGGAAATTTATTAACCAATGAGATATATCCACATGGCAGTTAAATGGATGGTGCCACATGGCAACTAATTAATGGAAACACGTGGAAGTATACAAAAAGTGACACATGGTGTGATTTTATTGGATGACATATGGTAGATTCTTATTGGCAGATTGTTGGCCTACCGAGTGATGACATGTGGAAACATTTGGTTGGGTGACTCATCATTGTTGACTAGGCATGCAAAATAATTATTATATTCGACAATTTTCCAAGGGTTGAATCCTCCAAGCTCCACAATCTCCTCTCTTCTTTATTTCTTGTCAAGTGTATGTTACACTTAACATTATATACCACTAAGACTATTTTATTCTCATACATGTGGGATATGAATAATGAAGAAAAGTCGAAATTCAAAAAAGGAGGTCGAAATTAAATCAAGGGTCCACATTTACCAATCAAACTTGATCGACGATGGTTGCGTCGTGATCTTGAAAAGGATATATCTTGAGCTCCTGACCTCATTTTGCAGAAAAATTTATACCGTTAGAAAGGTATTTCGATGCAGAAGATGGTGGTACAGGTTTCAAGTGCTGAAAGTTGATACATTTTTCTCAGAAATTAAAATATCAATCAACTGCATTTTTTAATGGGCTTGCGTCACAACTCAACTTCATGAGCTCATATCTTGAGATCTAGGCAACGGATTTGGACAAATTTTGTATCGTTGGAAAGATAATATGATGAAGATCAAATCTGAAATGATTTCTCTAGCTAAAAATTTTATTATAATTCCCAAATAATTAAAACACATTCATCCTTTTTTAAAGGGAAATTAATTAAATTTCAAAAAATAAAAGTTTAATTAAAACTTTTATTAAAAAAAATGAGAGGGAACCACTTTCAATATACTTGTATTAATGATGTGAATTCATTAATGAGGAATTAATGAGGCATTAATTAAAGGGAATGTTTCAAAAATAAACTTGTACAAGAAATTCTAGAAGGACAAGAAACAGTTGAGACCATCGTAGTAAGTTTATGTTGATTACATATTTCTTTCTTTATCAGTTCCTTCATCAAGTTATTCCGCTTCTTTGACTAGAAAAGTTTAACCAAAGTCTGATAACTTCTCTTTTCTTCTTTCCAGGTCTTGATGCTCTTTTACCGCCCATCATTCTCCTTCTACAAGCTTAATTCTTGTTTATATTTGTTGTATGGTATGTGGGAGCCCCAATCCCAGTCCTTAGGAAAAACACACTTTAAATTTCGAAGAATATGTAACAGACGATAAATTTTTTAGAAATTTCAAGAGAGCTATTTCGAGATTAGTTTCTACTATGCTTTGTAACTTTGAGTTTTGAGTATAAAGTATTTGAGATTGGTCTATCATTATCTTTATTTGATATGCCCATGTATCCACTCTATTAAATTTATCTTATGCATGTCGATCATCTTCTTTTTATTTTATGTGATCTTAAATCTTTAGTTTAACTATGATGTATGTGAGGAAATTTTGCTTATCTGCTTTAAATATATGAAGTGTGTGGTTCCTGGTCATCTCTCAGGAACTTTCTCTAAATAGAAAACAAAACATTTTCCTTTTATCTTTGTTGCAATATTTATATTTATTTTATTACCATGACGGACTTCTGCAAAGTCCTATATTCTAAAAATTTACAGTCCCAAGAAAATCTTAAAGAGGAGTACCAGCTCTATAAAAACACAAGGGGATTTACATCCTCGTGAGGTTGTCGTTTCGGTCATAACGAATTCAAGCGTCAACAAGTCTGTGGGTTCTTATCCCTGAGCATGAACCCAAAATTTCCTAGGAATGCCTTAATGCAGAGGAAAAGGAGATGCTCCTTTCCCAGACGAAGATTGTTAGGTATTTGTTGGAGAAACTTTTCAAACTTGACATCAAACTCTTTGACAATTTCATTCTCTATATTTTTCATTTCAGTAAGTCGCAACAACAACAAGTTAGGATCTTCCTTAGCACCCCATATTTTCAAAAAGGTCTCTTTAAATTGATCCCAGGTCTTAATACTTTTGCTAATCCCATGTCTTAATACTTTTGCTAATCCCAAGTATTAATACTTTTTCTAGGGAGACTATTGTACTACCTCCTAGCATCATAAAAAAAGTGGAGGAAAAAATTTTCATAACAACATCCTCAACATCATCACTCATGGGATTAAGTTGGAAAAAGTCCCATAATTTATCCAAATGCTCTTCGACAATAATCACATCATTACCAAAAAACTTGGTCAACCACTTCTCAAACTTTAGAGGCATGTTATGAGGGTACCCTGGGATTCCAGACATGTCCAAGGGTTTGAAGATATTGGATACCCATTTCCTTTGAGCCATTTAAGATAAAGGAAGGTTTCCACTAAACAAGGATTTAATCACATATGAGGTGTGAGGAAGCCTTCTCTTTTAAGTCTTAGGAGGGTTAGAATACCTCCTTGAACTTTGTGGAGTCTCCATATTCTCCCTCTAGGATCATCAAAGGAAGGTGAGGGAACTACCCTCAATGGAGTCGCAAGGTAAACTTGTAAGATAAGGGATTCAAGATAAGTTTACGAAATATATGTCATGACGAGAATGACTCAATCCTCCTTGAAAACGGTGCTAGATTGTTATCCCGAGATTTGTATTTGTGCAAATCCCTCCATAAGATCCCAAAATCTTGTGTAACTATACAAAAAACTAAATCTTGTGTATTTGTATTATGCATGCATGTAGTTAGCTTTTGTTCCCACGTGGTTTTCCCTCTTTCCTCACTTTTATTTAGTGTTAATTAATTGCATTATACATGAGTACCTAAAATGGCCTAGTAGCCGGGACTCATTTTTTACTCCACTATGGAGTAAAAAATGAGTCCCGGCTACTAGGCCATTTTAGGTACTCATGTACAATGAAACTAATGAACACTGAATAAAAGTGAGGAAAGAGGAAAAACCACGTGGGAACAAAATACCCCCTCAAAAGATAATGTATCAAAAGAAGAAAATAATAGCTGCTAGACAACTGTGTTCTTCACTGCAAGACGATCCCACAAAGTCTGAAACTTCTGCTCATTGAAAGTCTTCATGAAGATGTAGAAATATTAATGGATCTAATGAAGTCCTTCGGCAACCTGTCGGGCCTTGTACTTCTTGATCCTGTGGACCCATCTGCACCTAAAAATATTCCTTTCTGGTGGACATGGAACTAGATTCCAAGTCTGTTTCTGTAGGAGTGAGTCATACTCCTTTTGCATGGTTGCTTGCCATAATGGATTTCCCACAACCCTATTGTAGTTATGTGGATCAGTATATTGAACCATATAACAATGCATGGGCATCACGGGTTTTGAAGCTGAAAGTACATGAGAAGGCTTCTCATGCTGAAATCGATTCATCCTCGAATCCAATGGATTCCCTGCAAGGTTGCCTGCTGCCTAAAGTGTGATCTGTGCCTTCTTGGGCATCTGTTTAAGATTCGTCGTTGGCTTCTTATCTAGCTGTACTACCTTCTTATTTCCATGTACAAAATCTATGTGTATGGAATCATCCCTGGTGTCTGAAACTGATGGAAGCACAAGAGTATATGCATGATGCACTGGAGGTGCATGCAAAGTACTCTCTTTATGTGTAAGTAGAATAGAGGAGTCATCGTCAGAAAACTTAGTGAATTTATACAACCTTGACTTGTGATCACCTCACCAATTGCAATGATGGAATTGTCATGCATGTCAATTACTAAAACTGAATCTGATGTAAATTCAAACTTTTTACCTTTCTGAGTGATTTGATAAACTGAGAGAGGATTCATAGAAAGATTTGGAACATGTAAAACATTCTCAAAACTGCCATTGTGGAGTTCCACTCTCCCTTCTCCTGCTACTACTACTGGAGTATCATCCCCCATGAGAATAAGGGGTCTTGAGAATGGACTCAAGGAAGAGAAAACTTCCTCTTTCGCTGCCATATGATGGGATGCACTAGAATCTATAATCCATGAATCAGACGAGGAATTAATTGCAACAAGAGCATGGTGATTACCTTTCTTAGGAGTTGTAATATACCAGATATGAAATGTATGCAGAACAGAAATAAAATGCTAGAAATGGAAGAATAACAACAATATAACCAGAACATTCACCACAATAGCACTGAAATGATAAGAGAATAATAACAAAAATAACACTTTGAATCTGAAAGCAATGTTCACGGGCCTCTTTGAGGGGGCAACCTCCAGCTGAGCAGAGCTCTATTACAATAATATCCAAGATAGGGTTCTCATACCCTCAACTCCTATTTATACTAAAAAGAAGCATCTAGAGAAAGATCCTTCTAGAAGCATAAGCTTCTATTAGGTCTTATTACATTCGCCTTATTCTATTTTATTGAAAGGCCTTATTAATATTGACCTTTATTACATCCAAATATATTGTTCTACATATATGCGGGTTAGGACCCTAACATGTCCGCCCCCTTAAAAACAGCCTTGTCCTCAAGGCTTGAGATGAGGAAATTGTTGCAGAATGGTAGTTGGTTCCCAAGTGGCATCTGCTAGAGTTGTATCTTTCCACTGGACTAACACTTCCTTGATGGTTCTCTGATGTACGCAACGCTCGTGCTTGTCCAAAACTGCTTCTGGCTGTAATCAAATGGATCCTTCTTCAGCTAACTTTGGAAGGTTGGTTTGAATCTGGCACTTAGCTCCAATCACCTTCTTTAAGCATGAAACATGAAAAGCAGGATGTAGCTTCGAATGGCTAGGCAAAACTATCTTATAGGTTACTTGTCCCACACGCTTGAGAACGGTATAAGGACCATAAAATTTGGGCACTAGCTTCTGACAATGCTCGGCCTTGAGGGAAGTTTGCTTGTAAGGTTGTAGTCGAAGAAACACCTGATCCCCTTCTACAAATTGACGTTCAGAGTGACCTTGATCTGCTTGTTGCTTCATGCGATTCTGTTCCATGACCAAATTCTCTTTGAGTGTACGGAGAATAGCCTCTTGAGCTGTAAGTGTTAGGTCAACCACTTGGACCTTCGAGGCACCTGGTAAGTATGAGAGAACTGAAGGTGGATTGTGTCCATATACTGCTTCAAAAGGAGTCACGCGTGTAGCTGTGTGGTATGAAGTGTTGTACCACCATTCAGCTAGAGGTAACCATTGAGCCCACTGATTTTGCTTTTCCAAGGCAAAACACCTCAAATATGTTTCCAAACACTTGTTGACAACTTTCGTTTGGCCATCAGTCTGGGGATGATAAGTTGTGCTGAGATGCAATTATGTGCCTTGTATCTTGAACAGTTCTTGCCAAAAATTGCTTGTGAAGGTTGGGTCACGATCATAAACAATAGAGTGCGGCATGCCATGAAGCTTGAAGACTTGATCCATGAAAATTTGAGCCACCGTGGATGCTATAAACGGGTGTTGAAGGGTGCAGAAATGAGCATACTTGGAAAGGCGATCAACAACCACCATGATGACTGATTTATTTCCCGATTTGGGTATGTCGGTAATAAAATCCATAGAGATATCCTTCCAAATAGCAGGTGGAATCGGGAGCGGTTGTAGTGTGCCCGGATATTTGATTGTTTCTCCCTTGTTGCGTTGACATACATCACATTTAGCGATAAAATTACGAATGTCATGTTTCATACCATCCCATCAAAAGGAATGTTTGACCCTGTCATAGATTTTGGTGAACCCGGAGTGCCCTGCTGTGGGTGTAGAATGAAGCTCATAAAGTACCGTGGATTTAAACTTTGATTGTTTACTTAAATACAAACAACCTTTGTATCGAAGTTCATCATGGAGCCAAGAGTACCCTGGGGAAGCTGGAGCATTGGACTGCAATTGTTGGATCAGCTGTGAACTTTTGGGATCTTGTAGCCATTCCTGGAGAACGACTTGGAGCCAATATGGGACAATGAATGAAAGAGAAAAAAGGGATCCTTCATCTTCATATTTGCGGGAAAGTGCATCCGCAACCACATTTTCTTTTCCTTTCTTGTAAATGATCTCATAATCATATCCAAAGAGCTTAGTCACCCATTTTTGTTGTTCTAGGGAGGAAATGCGTTGTTCTAGAAAATACTTGAGGCTTTGATGGTCTGTCTTAATTTGGAAACGTTGCCCCAATAGATAAGGGTGCCACAGATCAACGACATGCAGAATAGCCAGCATTTCCTTTTCATAGATGGATTTGCCCAGATTTCTTTCAGATAGTTGCTTGCTGGTAAAGGCCAAAGGTCGACCCTCTTTCATAAGGAGAGCACCAATTCCTTTCCCTGAGGCATCACATTCCAACACAAAGGTCTTTGTGAAATCGGGAAGGGAAAGGAATGGAGTGGTGCACATGGCCATCTTCAAGGTTTGAAAATCTTGAGCAGCGGTTGGAGTAAAAGTGAAAGAGTTCTTTTTGAGGAGAGTAGTGAGAGGTGCTGCAATCTTCCCATAATTCTTAACAAACTTGCAATAATACCATGTTAAGCCTAGAAATCCATGCAAGCTCTTAAGAGTCTTTGGGTGAGGCCAGTCTTGCATAGCTTCAATATTTTTAGGATCCACCCTGACACCATCCTTGCCAACCAGATAACCCAAGTATTCTACTTCTGAGGCGCAAAAAGCACATTTAGACTATTTCAGGAAAAGTTCGTGCTGAGAGAGTAGATGGAGAACTCAATCTACATGAGCAAGATGGTTTGTCCAGGTTTTTCTATAGATGAGGAAATCATCAAAGAAAACTAAGACAAAATGGCGTAGAAAAGGACGGAAGACATGATTCATGAGGCTTTGGAAGGTGGAGGGGGCATTACACAAGCCAAAGGGCATGACCAAAAACTCATAGTGGCCCTCATGAGTTCTAAAGGCAATCTTGGGAATGTCTGCCTCTTTCATACGTATCTGGTGGTAGCCCGAATGAAGATCAAGTTTACTAAAGAATTGGGTGCCACTCAATTCATCCAGGAGGTCATCAATGACAGGAATGGGGAATTTGTCTTTGATGGTAAGTTTGTTGAGGGCACGAAAGTCAAAACACATTCGCCAAGAACCTTCTTTCTTTAGGACCATGACCACAGGAGAAGAGTAGGGGCTTGTACTAGGGTGGATAATGCCTGCATTAAGGAGTTCCTGGACTATTTTCTCAATTTCATTTTTTTGGGAAAATGTGTGACGATACAGACGGATATTGGGAGGAAGGCTTCCTGGTACAAAGGGAATGGAATGATCATCAACACCACGGGAAGGAGGGAGTCCTTGGGGAGTGGAAAATACCAATTGATGTGTAGAAAGGATGGCTTGGAGGTCTTGCGGGACCGAGGGTGTCTATGTTGCTTGTATGGCATGGAGTTGGGTGATAACACCAGAATGACCTTTTTTTAGCAGCTTTTCCATGCGATGGGAACTAATGATCTCAGGTGAACCGGTGGTGATTCCTTGGAACTTATATTGGTGGCCCTTCTGTTCGAATTGCATGGTTAAGTCTTTAAAATCCATGAGAATGGGACCCAAAGTCCTTAGCCAGTCTGCACCCAACACAATGTCACAACCTCCCATG
>JASDQU011314467.1:67429-80966 GCA_032191745.1 Picea mariana
AATTCCCAAATTTGGTTAATGGGGTGCCCTATTTATGGTGCACAACCCAATTCATGAAACACACACACACACACACAATTTAATGCATATTTTTCCTTGTAATGTGTGTCAAGGGTACAAGGCACTTGAGGTAACACTGTAAAGCGTGCCGAGGGGTACTTGATAGGATTTCAAATATTTTATATCAATTTTCCACCGTATTTTCACCAGGAATTCAACAATGCACTTCGTTTATGAATTTGAGCAACATTTTTTAGGAGTATCTTCAAAATTGTGTTTTTGTTAGCCTAAATTGTATTGTAAATTTGGAATTTTGAAATGATGAAGAACAATCATGCTATTTAAAGGGACTTTGAAGATGCAATGATTTATAACACTTACATATGGAATTTGAGTTATTTTATTTTCTGTTGTGTCATCTCGTTTACATTTCAAATTAATAATCAATTTATGGGTTTATGGATAAGTAGGAAATTCACATGGTATCTTGCAATTAGTCAAGAGATCTTCATTTTCCCGAATCTGGTCGGATGTGTATGTGTATTGACATATAAGGATTCTTTGGGATGAATTAGTATCATAGTTTGTTGATATTTAAGGATCAATTTGATATCAAAATTCGTGTGGTATTTTCAGATCATGTCGTATTTGTTAATATTATGGTAGATGCGGGAGGTATTAACCTCTACATGTAACCATGACGAGACTAGAATATTCTGGGAAGCAAGAGAAACCCTTAAACGTTGGATAATAACCCTAGGAGATAAGTCGTCTCAAGAGAATATTTATTATTGATTTATTATCCTCCAGAAGTAGAATTTGGCCCAATTAGGTCACTTGGAGAACTATAAATAAGAGGGTGTTGGAGCTCATTTGTCACTCTCACTCTCACAACTACATAATACCAGTGGTGCACAAGTTTGGAGAGGAGCTGCAACTGCAGCTGTTGCAACTAGAATTTCAGTTTTGGATTGGACTTTCTCTTTGGTCATGTCTTGGACTTTCTGCCTGGTATACTAGCTCTAGAGAGAGGTACGCTACCTTGGTTGGCTATTGGTTCTAGGGTTTGCTTCCATAATTATTCTCTATGTCAAGGTTAAGGTGCTCGGGGGTGGCCTTTGTACCTATGGTTGGGTGAAAATATTTCTATATTATCTGTGGTGAAATGAGCACACCTATTTTTCTAACAGGTTATGGGCCCACACTATCTTCGGACAGTCTAACCGCTAGAAGATATATTGGGAGGATTTTCTCAGTTACAGTTGCAGTCAAAGTTTTGTTGCAGCAACAAAACCCTAACTCTCTTGTTAAGGCACCTTAATTGAAGAGATTGATCTAATTCCTGAATAGCCTAGTGCACCCTAGCCAAGCACAGCTCCTGGTACTCTCATCTAGCCAAGACATCAAGTTTGATTTTTTGGTCAAATTCAAAGGTTGACCAAGTCAAAGCAGTCATGACTTACTCTATGAAGTCAGAAAACAAGTTAGAAGGGGCTTCTAACTTTAGAGCATAGAATACAATGATTGAACTCATCCTTTCCAAGAACAAAGTTTTGAAGATCGTGGAAGGCAAGATCATGGAACCACAATTTAAACCTAGAAAACAGAAGGAACCTCATAATGTTGCATTTATGGAGAATTTCAATGACAATGACATCAATGCTATGAGTATCATAGTGGACTCTATAAAAGACCACTTGATACCCTACATCTCTCATCTTGACTCATCGAGGAATATGTACGATGCCCTAACTAACCTCTTCTCAGTCAGAAACATTAGACAAGTAATGAGTTTGAAAAATGAGCTTTGTTACATGAAAATGAATGATGATGCTAACACAACATTATACTTTGTGAGAATCTCTCAGTTAAGAGATCAAATACAAGTTATTGAAGAAATCATTTCAGAAAAGGAACTGGAAAATATAGTATTCAATGTCCTTCCCAAGACATGGGATGCATTTGCCGCAAGCATGAACACAAGAAATGAGTATCCCACATTTGAAGAACTTTGGACTTGCTGTACACAAGAAAAATCAAGGATTAATGAAAAAGATAAATCCAAAAAGAAATATGATGATAAAGCCTTCACAACAAAATTCACGAATTTCAGGAATAAGAGAGAGTTTGGCTTAAGGAAGAAACCAAATCAAGAAAATGATATGTCAAAAATACAATGCTTCAACTGTCAAAAAATATGGTCACTACAGGAATCATTATCCCAAGTTAAAGAAAAGGAATGAAACAGATGAAGCAACAATTTCCAAAGAAATGGAACCCTCAAAGAAATCCAAGCAGGATAAAATAAACTTCTTCTTCTAGTCAAGGTAACAATATTCTTCTATAACATAGTTCTTGTACATACCATGTTTACATAGTTCCCGTACATATTATGCATATCTATTTCTTACAAGAAAATATGGTCAGTGAAACAATACCTATGAAAGAATAACAAGATAAGGATTGCTATTACGATGACTGCAAGAAGATGAAGTACGTTGGCAAATTCTTGAGGAATCTTTTATATAAGCCAAAATCATAATCAAACTTGAAGAGACCCAGAAGGAGTCAAATCAGAAAGAAGTCAGTAATCAAGAGGAAATTAGAATAAGACTTGTGACACTTTGCATAAGGAAATAAGGATGCAGACGAAAGCATGGACTCTCTTATATGGAGGGAGTTGATTATAGAATTCCAAAAGAATAGCATGCATTCATGCATGAAGTGAGGATTAGGAGGGAGATAATCCTAAATGATATGATCCATTGAAGAATCCGTGAAGATTATGAAGTATATGTCCATGTTCCCATTGAAAGTAGTAGCCATGATAAGAAACACATGTTCGATTTGAATCTAGAAGAAGTATTCTTTGAAAATAAGTCTTAAGTATCCTTGGTTGTCCATCTACATCCATGTTCCTATGATGGAAGGAAGAAGTTGGAATCTTTAGGAAGGAAGGGAATGAAATATATAGAAGACTCCATGGACCCAAAAGCTAAAGAGGAACATGAGGAAGAACATGAAGATTCCAAGAAAGAAAGAAAATCCAGAAAAACCAATTATTATACTGATAATCATAGGACTACCAACTTGGTTTAAACCCACTAGAAGCAATCAACCAAAATAAATGGAAGTTGTGATGAAGAAAAATGTATTTAAGAAAATGTGAAAAATACTTATGAATGGAAGCATTGCGAGATTCAAAACTAGAGGTTTTTCCAAAAGGAGGGAGAAGACTATGACGACAACTTGTTCCGGTAAACCATATATACCTCTTGCAGTATCCATGGATTGAAATTTACATTTAAAAGTTTTTTCTTCCCAATAAAGAAAAATGAGAAAGAAACTTATACCAAAAAGTGACTCATGTATGAAAATGGAAGAATACCTTGTATGGATTCAAGCAACTTGATTCAGAGTATCTCATAGACAACAGAAGCGTGGAAAAAACTTCCCATGACAGAGAAAGTGTATCATAATGGTTACTCAGAAGTCTGGGATGATGGATTGAAAATCTATGGCTAACTCCCATGATAACAGATCTGAAGAAGTTGAAGCGACTCTAATCCAGTAGACCTGTCTCTGTATTGACAATTGATTGGCTTGTTAATGTGTTTGGAGAATACTCAACTAGATATTTGTTTTGTGGGACATTTAAATTATGACATACAACTGCATGAATTTATCAATTCAGATTGGGCAGGGAGTACACATGACAAAAGGAGTGCTACTTGGATATGTTTTAGTTTGAGCTTTGCCACGATGTCATGAGCTAGCATAAAATAGAAGTCTGTTGCAATTAGCACTACAAAAGTAGATTATATTGCATCTTGTGATGCTTGTACATAAGCAATAAGTTGATTTCTGGACCGTCTGATCAGGTGTTGAATTCGACCATGATATATTGTAATGATTAGAGCTACGTGAAGCTTTTAGAGAAACTGATGTTCCATGACATGCCGAAGTACATTGAGATAAAGCATTATATTCTTCGTGATAAAGTCCAGAATAAAGAAGTGGTTCTCCAGTATATCTCCACAGATGAGCAGCTACCAAATATTTTAGTAAAGCCTCTGTCCAAGATGAAACGTTTTCATACTTAATAGATAAGTTGGGGCTCCTGGAGACGAATTCCTTATTGGAAAAGGAAGTGATTACTCCCATGTTAGGAGGGAGCACTGCTATGTTATTGATTTATGGACAGTCATTTTCTAGTTCAGAAAATGGTCCAGGATGGGTAGTTCCTTTACAGTTCAGAAAGTGGTTCAACATTTCTGATGGACAAGCATTTTCCAGTTCAGAAAATGGTCCAGATTGGATAGTCATTTTTGTAATGAAAATGGTCTGATAGATTGTTGATATACCATAGAAAATGATTCCCCTTTGTGGCAAGTGTGGGGGAATGGTATAGGATAGTCATTCTTCTTGGAAGTCACTCTGAGTAGTGGTCAAGTAGAATGGTCCACCTCATCGGGTAGTCATTCTTTAGAAGTTCACAGTTGTGAGTAGTTTCGAAGAATGGTTTGCTTTGGAGGTTGGTGCAGGACAATCATTTCCATAGGAAATAGTTCGGACAATCATTCCCTAGGGCATAATCATTCTCTCCAGGTTGCATTGTGATTAGTGTCGGAGTAATCGCCAAGTTAGGTGAATGGTCCAGGTTCAACAATCAGGGACATGCATTCCCTAGGGAAGACTCATTCTTTCCAGGTTTCACTGTAATCAATGTGGGAGGGATGGCCCAGTTAGGTGAATGGTCCTGTAACACACCCATGGCAAGGCATACAAATTTTTCTCTTCTTAAATAATTAAATCCTTTATCCATGGTCTCTAATTTGGAAATCGGGGCCTAGCCCATTTTTCTTTGGTGACCATTGCATATGACCACGAGCTATGACCGAACGCCAAGGCCACATCAACCTATTCCGACACTTTAAAACTTCAGGATTTAGGAGTTTTTGATTCATCACATGCCAATTCATTTGCAATATGAAGTGGCGAAGTTCCAAATTGGCATGAAGGGATCGACGATCCCTAATCTCCCTCAAGATCAATGACCCTCAATGACTTCAATCCTTTGGGCTTCGGTAGAATTCGAAGCACCTCCTCGCAAAACCTCTGTAGTACTAATCCTCCAAAGTGCACCATCTGACGCCACATGTCCTTGGGGATTTCAACGGGATTTATTCACTTCGAGACATCAGCATTCAAGAGTCCCGGATTCTCACACAACCTTTCCTCCTAAAGTAAACCATACCTAGAGTTCTATATCAAGCACCACGCGTCTGTTGTAAATCGACGACTTAATTTAATTTTGGGACATTGACATTCGGGAGATTTAGACATTTCTGCAGCCTTTTTCTCCCAGAGCATTTTCTTTCAGAGTCAAGGATCATGCGCCATGCATCCTTCTATATCAATGATCATGGTTTACTTCGGGACTTCGACGTTCAGGTGATCCGAATGCTCCGACAATTCGTTCTCCCGAAGTATTTTCTTCCAGAGTCGAAGATCGTGCGCCACGCGTCCTTCCCAATCAACTGTCATGGTTTACTTTAGGACTTTGACGTTCAAGAGTTTCTACCTCTCCACACTCACTTTCTCCCGAAATGATTTCACCTGAAGTTAGCGATATATCGACATGTGTCTCCCATGAATCGACGACTACAAATCACTTCATATATTTGGGTTTCGGGAGTTTCAAATACTCCAATGCCTTTCTCCTCTGAAGTAGCTATCTCCTGAAATGGAAGATCTGTTGACACCTGTCCTCAGCTGACAGAAGGATCATATGAACTATGGATCTTCGGCCTTCGGGAGTTCTTGTTCAACACATCCCCTTTTCTCCCGGAGTGATTTCTCCCAAAGTCGACGATCTGTCGACGTGTGTTTCCCACAGATCGACAACTGCAAATCACTTTGTCTCTTCATGCTTCGGGAGGTTCAACCTCTCCACACTCACTCTCTCCCAGAGTGATTACGCCTGAAGTCGATGATCTTCTGACATGTGTCCTTTCTCTCAGATCGATGGTACANTCCAGCCCAATGAGATCAACGACGTTGGTCAATTGCGGGCCGCGAACTAGCACATTTGCTAATTTCACCTTCACCTCTGCAATGATTCCCCACCATCGATCTCCATTCACATATTGAAGGTTCACAATGATTGCAGGGTCCAACCTCCACAATCTGGGAATTGCTCGCCCGAATCTTGTCTAATCCTGGTTGTTGATCTTCCATTCTCAACGAGATAAATGACGTTGGTTGATTGTGGGCCGCGAACTAGCATGTATGATAATTTCACCTTCGTGCTCCATAATGATTCCCAACCATCGATTTAATCGAGTGACTGGTGTTTGATTCATTATATCCAGTGGGTATTAGATTCGATCTGACAACCATGATGGCTTCTCTTCCCGTTAAACTTCTTGCATCCATCTCCAATGTCAGATTCTTAAGTCATCTACGGTTTTTGTTACTCTGGTAGTTCGGGTAACTTGACTATCGTGAAATTTGACATCTTGGAGCTTCGAGCTCCCGAGGTTACAAAACCTTCAGAAGCTAACTCCTTTTAGTGCAGGTTTCCTAGACCTAGGTCACATGGAAATTCAGATGACTCTTGGGCTATTAACCCTACTCTTAGTCAGGGTTTTGGTTAAGGACTTAGGCACAAGTTCAAAGTCTTCTAGAATACTGATTTGAAGGGAACAACTCCCTAACTCACAAAACTTTAAGCTCTAAAACAGGGCAAGGTAAACTTGTGAGGTTACCGAAATGGTAGTAATTCCAAGAGGCTTGCTCTGACTCTGGAACTGTGATGTAATTCTCTAGGGAAAGCGCCTTCGAGGGATTAAACTGGAGCATATGGAAAATCAAGCATAAGTATAAGTTATCAAGGGAACAAACGCATATTCATAACTTAATAATTCAATACATAAACCATTTATAAACATATAGATACACTCATCCATCCATTATTTCCAATTCAAATCACAAGGCATGAAAACACTTATCAGAACCGTAAGGCATGATGCGACTGCTGAAAGGGCTGCTCATTTCCACCCAGCCATAGGCTCAGCCACTCCTAATGGATTTACCACTGGCCACCCCCAAGATTAGAACACGATGATTTGAGATTCAATTTCTTTCTTCCAGCTCAACAGAATTTAGGGATGAAGGTTACTCTCCTTCTCCCAATACAGAAATAGATAAGGATGAATGCTACTCTCCTTTTCCTGGCTTAGTCTCTATTTTCTGGAATCATAACTCACTCCAATTTTTCTCAGTCCTTCCTCGGACTAGAGTGCTTCGAATCTTGTCTCTGCACTCTTCGCAGGTATTCCTCTACCCACCATTCTTCCTTTCTTTCCTTCCTCAGCAAGATTGTGTGTGGTTCTAATTTCCATTCTGTGGTCAAGTCTGGAATCCTTACAGATGGGTGGTCTACCCCATCCCCTCATTAAATCTTGAGGAGGTCTTCCCACCTACTAGCTTGACTATAATTCATTCCCGGGTCAGAGGGTTGTTATGATTCTGAGAAATTAAATCCAGCAAGTATTGGTTCAATGGAGTTTAACGCAACCATTCATGGTCCCCTCCACCACCTTTTCATAGCATTCATGGTATCTTCTTAGCACATCCCCTTTCCAACAATCATGCAACATGTATCCATTTTTTATTAAAATAACATAATTTACATTCATTGACCTTTTATACAAAGGTCCATTAAATGAAACATTCACACCTTTGAGTTTTCCATAGTTCCTTGGACAATATAGTTATATTTACAAATTGGGGGAAACAGGGTTTTACAATTCCCTTTCCCTTAAAGGAACATCGTCCTCAATTTTCTATTTGTCAACATGATATGTATATACATGAGTAAAAAAAATTGGATATGCCTGTCTCATGGCATCCTCCATTTCCCATGTAGCCTCATCTGGGCCAAAGTGTTTCCACTGCACCTTGACTTGTGCAATGGTTCAGTTCCTGAGTGAGGTTTCTTTCCTGTCTAGTATGCATTGGGGTTCTTGTAGGAATTCTCCCTCCACCTCCACTTGGAGAACATACTAGTCAATTATATGATTAGAATCATGTACATATTTCTTCAATAATGAAACATGGAAAACATTATATGCCTTTATTGTGGGAGGGAGTGCTAGCCTATAGGCTATAGGTCCCACTCTATCTAATACCTCAAAGGTTCCACAATACTGAGGTTCCATATTGGCACAATCTCCCATTCTCAGGGAGTTTTTCCTAGGCCTAACTCTGAGATAGACATGGTCTCTTGTCTTGAACTCTTTAGGAGTTCTCTTTCTGTTGGCGTAACTTTTCTGTCTATCATGAGAAATCTTCAGATTTTTATTTATCTTAATCACTTGTTGTTCCATTTATTTTAGCATGTCGGGTCCAATGGTAATTCTTTCCACTGGATTACTCCAGCTGATTGGGAGTTTTCACTGTCTACCATAGAGGGCTTCAAAAGGGCTCATCTTCAAGGATTCTTGATAACCGTTGTTGTAGGAAAACTCTAACAATGGTAGGTAGTCTTCCCACTTCTTAGGCTGATGCATTACATGCATCCTTAGCATGTCTTCTAATATTTGGTTTACTCTTTCTATCTGTACATCAGTTTGAGGGTGATAGGCTATGATGAATAACAATTTAGTCTCAAAACCAACCATTAAGGATTTCCAAAAGCTTGAAGTAAATTTGGTGTCTATGTCAGATACAATTTCCCTAGGCATGCCATGCAGTCTGAATATCTCCTTCATGAATATGTTGGCAATATCTCTTAGGGACCTAACCCCTCTCGTAGGTAGAACAATATATTCTGATGTAATAAAGGTCAATATTAATAAGGCCTTGCAATAAGATAGAATAAATTGAATGTAAGAAGACCTGATAGAAGCTTCCGCTTCTAGAAGGATATTCCTCTAGATGGTTCTCTTGGTAGACATATTTAGTATAAATAGGAGTCAAGGGTATGAGAACCCTCGATTGGATATTATTTTAATAGAGCTCTGCTCGACTGGAGGTTTCCCCCTCGAAGAGGAAAGTGAACATTGCTCTCAGTAATCAAAGTGCTATTTCTAGTGTTATTCTAGTTTCATATCAGTCTTATTGTGGTGTTGTTATGGTTATATTGTTGTTCAACTTCCATTTCTAGAATTTTATGTCTATTCTGCATATGTTTTATATCTGGAATATTACAAGTGGTATCAGAGCACTTTCCTTGGCATAAAATTGTGGGTTAATTTTTTTTTTAGGGTAGAGATGTATTTCGATGTCTTTAAGATACAAATATCTGTCATTACACACATCAACCTGCGGTTGAGGGATTCATACTCGCAGGAAATACAAGTGGTTCTTAAGAACACATCTATTGGCCACCCTTGTAACCCCTATTGGTACCCCTTCGAGTGGTAGCGCATCAGAAAACACATGTATATGGATTGACCTATATTTCTTGAAGCCTTCTTTAGATAAGTCGATCGTCCACCTGACTGTTATAGTGCCATCGAGAACAACACTTGGGAAGATACTCTCTAGTACATGGGTAGTCGAGTAGTATGACTAAGGGCATGGTCTAGCCTCCTTAGTTGGTGCCCTGAGATATTGGGTCGAGTAATACTGTTGGACCCCACACGTATATCAGAGATCTATAGCACAAGGCAAACCCTGGTCTGTAGAACCCTTGAATACCTAACCCTTGGGGACGGAAACAAAAAATAAAACAAACAAGATCTGTTGCCATGCAACTGTGTTCAAGATTCCAAATCACTACACATTTCTTCCTGGTTAATCATTTGGGCATTTCATCACTGCAGTATTCTTCAGACTGGAGTATAACTCCGTAGGTGTAAAAAATAAAAAGTCCAGAAATTTTTGCACCATTATTTGAGACCTATTTCATTGGATTTATCTCTTTTCCCTTATCACATTCATACCTATCATTTTTCAGCAAATTTTTGACCCCACTTGCCCCTTTTTGGTTTCCTCATCATCATGGCCCATACCCGTAGCCAAGACTTGGAAGCTTGCTTCAATACCTTGCAATCTAATTTCACAGAGACCCAACAAGAAGTGAGACAACTCAGTGCAAATATTGCTACCATCAATCAAAACATGCATTCCTCCATCACCACATCAATCGTCGAACTCAAAGAAGACCTCAAAGAAGACACGACTACCTAGCTTGAATATGTCATTTTCATGATCTACACCAAGTTGCATATCCCTACAAATCCCCCTTTATCTGATCCACCTTTGCATACCGAAGCTGAAACTTCCTCTCATTCCCATAATTTTCAGCCACATAACTTTTAGTGTGACCTACGACTTCCGCGGGTGGATGTGACCAAATTTGATGGCTCAGATCCCATTGGTTGGGTCACTCAAATGGAACATTATTTCTCTTTGTATGGCATTACAGATGACTTGTCCAAACTCCGGTATGGTGTTCTCCATCTAGATCAAGAATGTTTGCAATGGTGACAATGGAGAAAAAACTGCCCATCAAGGGTATATTGCTTGGACACACTTTGTGGTAGAGCTTTATGAATGCTTTGACACTGACACCAACCATTTAGTCCATTTGAAAATGTTGAAACAATCTGGCATAGTGGAAGAATTTACAACATCTTTTGAGCGACTGACTTTTCGTATAGAGGGCATGTCTAATGCTTTTTTCTGAGAATGTTTTATCAGTGGCCTCAAGGATGAGATTCGTTCCCATTTCCTCATGGCTCAGCCTCAGAGTTGGGTGGAGGCTACTAAAAGAGCTAATGAAGCACAAAAAGTTGTCTCTTCTCAAAACCGGAAACCCTTCTTTATTCCTCACACTAAACCAATAAATCCCACTCTTCCTTCTACTCCACTAAAGATCCAAAAATTGACCAGGGATAAAATGGTTGAATGCCAACTCAAAGGCCTTTTTTATAATTGTGATGACAAATATTTCTTAGGCCACAAGTATAAGGAACAAAATCTTTTTATGGCCATCTCGGAGGATGTTTCTAAAGAGGATGTTGAAACTCCCCTTATGTCTGAGTCACCTGAACCCACTAACATAACCTCTCCCTCAGACCCTCCCGAAGTAGAACCAATCATTTCCCTAAATGCTCTCGTTGGATTCTCTGCTCCCCAAACCCTCAAGCTAATTGGTTACATCAAGCATAGGAAGGTCATCATTCTTGTTGATAGTGGAAGCACCCATAATTTTATTCATCGTCACATTGCCCAAGAAACTCATTGATATATCCTTGCAGTCAATAATTTCCAAATCATGATTGCCAATGGAGGCTCCATGAAATGAGGAGGGCGTTGTGAAAATGTGCGTCTCCAAATTGGTGACTAACACCTAGAATCTCATATGTTTTCTATCGACATGGGAAGTTGTGACATTTTGTTGGGTGCAGTCTGGCTGAGGACTTTGGGTCCCATTCTCATGGATTTTAAGTAATTAACCATGCAATTCTATTAGGAGGTCAAAAAATATAAGTTCCAAGGCATCATCGTCGGTTCACCTGAGATCATTAGTTCCCATCACATGGAGAAGTTGCTCAAAAAAGGTCATTTCGATGTTATTTCCCAAATCCATGCCATACAAGCAACTGAGACACCCTATGTGCCACAAGACCTCCAATCCATCCTCTCTAAACATCAAGTGGTCATTTCCACTCCCCAGGGACTCCCTCCTTCTTTCGGTATTCATGATCATTCCATTCCCCTTGCACCAGGAAGCCTTCCTCCCAATATCTATCCCTATCGACACCCCTTTTCCCAAAAAAATGAAAATGAGAAAATGGTTCAAGAACTGCTTAACGCAACCGTTATACGCCCTAGTACGAGCCCCTACTCTTCTTCTGTGGTCATGGTACTAAAGAAAGAAGGTTCTTGGTGCATGTGTCCTGACTTCCGCGCCCTCAATAAACTCACCATTAAAGACAAATTTCCCATTCTTGTCATTGATGACCTCTTGGATGAATTGAGTGGTGCCCAGTTCTTTACTAAAATTGATCTTCGTTATGGCTACCATCAGATCCGTATGAAAGAGGTAGACATTCCTAAGACTACCTTTAGAAATCATGAGGGCCACTATGAGTTTTTGGTCATGCCCTTTGTCTTGTGTAATGCCCCCTCCACCTTCCAAAGCCTCATGAATCATGTCTTTCTTCCTTTTCTCTGTCATTTTGTCTTAGTTTTCTTTGATGATATCCTCATCTATAGAAAAACCTGGACAAACCATCTTGCTCATGTGGAACGAGTTCTCCATCTACTCTCTCAGCACCAACTTTTCCTGAAACAATCTAAATGTGATTTTGGCACCTCAAAAGTTGAGTACTTCGGTCATCTTGTTGGAAAGGATGACGTCAGGGTGGATCCTAAAAAGATTAAATCTATGCAAGACTGGCCTCACTCAAAGACTCTCAAAAGCTTGTGTGGATTTTTGGGCTTAACAGGTTATTATCACAAGTTTGTTAAGAATTATGGAAATATTGTGGCATCTCTCACTGCACTCCTTAAAAATAATTCTTTCACTTGGACTCCAACAACTGCTCAAGATTTTCAAACCTTGAAGATGGCCATGTGCACCACTCTAGTCCTGGCCCTTCTTGATTTCAAAAAGAACTTTTTCTGGAATGTGATGCTTCAGGGAAAGGTATTGGCGTTGTTCTTATGCAAGAGGGTCGGCCTTTGGCCTTTACCAACAAACAATTGTCTGAATGAAATTTGGGCAAATCAATCTATGAAAAGGAAATGTTGTCTATTATTCATGTCGTTTATTTGTGGCACCTATATCTATTGGGGAAACACTTCCAAATTAAGACATATCATCAAAGCCTCAAGTATTTTATGGAACAACGCATTTCCTCCCCAGAGCAACAAAAAATGGTGACTAAGCTCTTTGGATATGATTATGAGATCATTTACAAGAAATGAAAAGACAATGTGGTTGTAGATGCACTTCCCCGCAAATATGAAGATGAAGGCTCCCTTTTTTCTCTCTCCTTCATTGTACCAGATTGGCTCCAAGACGTTCGCCAGGAATGGCTACATGATCCAAAATTTCACATTTGATACAACAATTGCTATAGTGTCTCCAAGGCCGAGCCCCGTTGCAAAACAAGATATATGAAATGAAATGTAAACATGTTCTATAGGCTAGTGAGCCAAGTTTTGTATAAGCCGAAAGGCTTATTTGTTTGTTAGGCCAGGGAGCCTAAGTGTTGAAGGCCATGAGCCTGCTGTTGTACTTGTATGTATGCAGAATGATTAATAAAATATAAACACCGCCAGGTGCAAACTGACCACGATGAATGAGTGAAGGGGGACTGAGCATCCATAGAGTGGGCAAGGGATTAGGGGTTGGAAGATGGGAAAAAGGGGCTAAGTGTTGAGCCTAGGGGCTAAGTCTAGGGGGATTAAGCCTGGGAGTAATATTTTAATATTATTCCCAAAAGACATGTGTATTTTATTTTATCCTAAGTTCCTGGCAAGAGAAAAAAACGTGCAAAAGGGATGCATGCTA
>JASDQU011314468.1:6997-17151 GCA_032191745.1 Picea mariana
AGGATCATATTTTCTCTTGCAACACCAGATGAGAATCTTACTCATTTATGTTTACCATATATGCAATTTTCACATAGATCAAAATCCAATGTGCAATAAAACATACCTTCAACCATACCTTTACCGTGTTATTCTCGAAGGCCCTTCTCTCCAATATGTCTCAGTCATTGATGACACAATATTATCTTTTCTCTAGAGACCATAGGGTTTTTGTCTTCTTCACCCTTAGGATCAACAAAACTATTACACCCGTTACTAATGATGCTGCCAATATCTTGTATATAGTTCCATTTCAAACTCCCCTCATCAACACCATCTCTCCTCGAATCATTTTACAGGTTTCCTTTTTTAGCACAATATGTACACCTACATCACTCATCTTACTTATAGATATCGAGTTTCTAACTAGCTATGTAAAGTGAAAAAACCCCAGGGAGTAATCTAATCCTTTCGTCCTTGAGTTACAACTTGATCTTTCTACATCCTATGATTCTAGCTATCAATTCATCTCCTAGGAAAACATCACTTCCATTATATCTTTCATATTCATATTAAACCAATCCCTACGGGGAGTCATATAAAAAGAAGCACATGAATCGATCAACCATACATCATGATCTGCATGTGTTCTTCAAGAATCAAAGTACACATCCCCTCCTTATTTTGAGGAGGTTTTCCCTTCTATGAAAGGAACATCATCAAATCCCTTCCCTCTCTCAACACTTTTTGATTTGCAATCCTTCTTGAAATTTCCAATTTTACCACATTTCCATCATTTCATTAATGATTTTCTTGTATATTTAGGTCTCCTTCTAGATATAGATCTCCCACTCAAGGCATTATTTTTATTTCTATCTAGGGCACATCCTCTTATAGATAAGGGATTCGTGCTATAGCTATCCATGTTTTTCCTCCTCATTTTTTTTCCGATAACAAGGATGAAACCACATCGTCAAATTTTAATGTGGTTGCATTATTACCAATAAATACAACCATACTATCCCATGAATATAGCAATGAACAGAGTAAGTTAATGCACTTATCTTCATGTGAAATTTTAATATCCATAGACAACAACTGACTTACCATAGTATTGAAGGCATTTATATGCTCTGTCACCGAGTCTCCATTGTTCATCCTTTGGAAGTAGCTTCTTTTGAAGGAAAATTTTATTTACCAAGGACTTAGATTGATACAAATCCCCTAAGTTATCCCATAATTCCTTGGCTATAGTTTCTCTTGTTTGAAGTTTAGTAACAATGTATTTTGAAGGCGCAATTGGATTGTGCTTGTTCCCATCCCATCCAACTTCATCCAATCTTCTATCGGCATACCCATAGGCATAGTACCAAGATCCACAATGACCCACTATTCTTTATCTACCAGAAGATCCTCCATCTTCAGCGTCCAAAGCCCAAATCTTTTCCCATTAAGTTTCTTGATCTCAATTTAGAACTACTCACCATTTTCTTCACCACAAGAATCACCACCGTAGAGCTCCCACTGAAACCATGTTTACCACATACACAATATATATGAAGCCTTAACAAAAAGAGTGTCCCCCTGAAGCCAATAACTACTTGGATACCAAATGTAGGTTTTAAATCTTTACATTATAGCAATGAACATACATATTCTTTATAAAACATAATTAAAACAATAGACCACACATAGTACTTAGAAATTTACCCTGGAAAACCTTAACTGAGAAAACTAACAAAGTTTTAGATCCTCACCTTTAAATCTCATTGTATTAACTTCAAAATTATAATGCAATATATGTGATCTCATGACATCCAAAATCCCTTATCCATTGATGTATATTATATTAAAACTTTAATTTCTTCACTGAAATTAGAAAACCATGGGCTGGAAATTATGTGTTAAATCTACTCAAAACAAACAAAACCATGTGCCAAAACAACCCAAAAATAAATTTTCAGGGTCTTTTCCCGCAAACCCCCAAATACGGGGGACTACCACCTATAAAAATTGAATACCAGGTGGGGCTAATCATGCAAATATTATAACACATCCAACAATATATTGCAAGCATAGATTCATAATTTCAAGCTTGTTTGTATATAGGATTTCATTGCATATTAGAAGAATTTTTATTGAGCTACCTGACAAACTAATCGAGGGTAAGCGATTTTCCACCCAAACTTAGGCATAGATGCACTCTATCTTTCTACTTCTAGCCACCCCCTAGCTAGACCATGATACCATAAGGGATAATTTAGGAAACTCTTAGTGATTATGGAAAAAAAGGAAAACTCTTCAAGGGACAACTTCGTAGGAAACTCCTTGCTGACTGCCATGAACTCCAAAAACTAAAGGAATCCCTCCTGCTAGTTTAACACAACACAACAATAAGTTATGTTTCTCTACTTCACAATCCCTCTAGGAAACTCATCCATTCAATGTGCCATGCGCACCCATCATAGCCTAATCTCTCAATCTTGCTCACTAGATACTCACCCCTTGGCTTAGCTCTTGACCTACTTCTCCATTTTCTCTTGACAAGATAGGTATAGCCATGATCCATGTGTGCATATATGCTCATGCGAACACTCTTCTCTATTGCTCCTCTTCTCATCCACCCACATGCTCAAATCTATGCTCATGCAAATCAACAACCATCTCATATGCAATTCACCCCCTTCAATGGTGGGCACATTTTCTAAAGAAGTGGGAGAAAATTCTAGAGGGTGATTTCACTATCCATACTTCACCTATCTCATCCTCAAGCACTCATCCCAATCCTCTCATAATTGTAGAAGGTGGTTCTTCCACCAACTACACGCAATGATTTTCTTGTCAAATTAATGACTGAAATGGAGGATAATTAAAAATCAATTTGGCATCACAAAATATTGTGGTAAGGGTGGATATGAATTATTAGACATTTTGAACCCCTTCTTGGCCCCTTCAATATTTCCTAGTCATGGTATCATGGTCCCTATATGTGCTCGTGCCTCAATTATCCGTTGACATTCTTTTCTTATTGGATGAAGGATATAATATTTACAACATTTACAGGTCGAGATCATCATGACATCATAATTGATTATCCTTGCAAGAATTAAAACAATAATTAGTGTAATTAATTACACATTTAATCATGGGATCAAAATGTGTATGTTACATTAACTCACTAATTCCACCTGCCACGAAAACTTCATTCTTTTTATTTTGTGTATGAACCCTTATTTTTTGTTTTTTCCCTTATTTATGGAAGTACTTAGTAATGCAATTGCCTTTGACAACTCCTCAATACTCAACATGATATCTCAATCACCTGCCCTATAATTTTTTTTCCATTTTCTCTTTATACTAAAATAGGTTCAAGGATCTCTTGCTCTACCCCCCAATTCCTCTAATAGTCACAAGAAGGATCTAGAGCAAGCCAAGATGTAGATCGCTTCATCTATTTCCTAATCTGCAGGTGTGGAGCCAATATTCAAATATGATGTGATGCCTTAGTTTGGCTAGAATGTCTTCACCAAACTCAATCTACAGAGCATTTATTTTAATAATGCATGATTGTAGACTATCAACTTGAAGAATGACCTTAACATGTATTTCCAGTGAATATATCATTCAACCACATACAACAAGTCAAGTTATTATTTTTGTCATAGTTTGCACGATCTCAGCCTTAGTTTTTTCTCTCTGTACAAGCCCATTGGCAACATACAAGATCATTAACCAGTTCATGCATAATAAAACAATCCTACAATATCTTATGTCTGACGTTGGATGACCACCCCATGATAGATCGTTAAATGCCGCATGAATTCATGTATATATTGTTGGATCTAAAGCAATTTATATCCAATAACATATACACGATCTCATGTGAATTTTAATGTTCTATCATGGAGTGGTTATTGCTTGCCCTACTTTTGTTCAGTTCTATATCTTAGAGGATTGTTATATACTCTTATGGATGTTATTGCACAAGGTTGTGGTCAAATCTTAGAATCTTATCACATAAAGAGAGTAGTCCTTTTGTCAATATCATAATATTGGACATAAATGTTGTTGGAGAATAATGGCTAAATGCCATGATTAGTATTTGGTTTGAGTTTGTTATGGAGAGTTGAGATATTATCTCAACTATCTAGATTGTGTACTTAAGATAGATGACTATCTTAAACTACTTGTAGTTGTATTTATATTGTGATTATACGTAATGAAATATAGTTTTTGAAGTGAATCTTGTTTTTTGTTTTGGTATTAGAGCTTGAGTGCTCTGGGTAACTCCCTCATGGGAGGCCCAGGTATGCATGAGAGTGGATTGTTTATTCTTGTTCTTATTTTCTTGAGTGTGAGTATTTTTGTGTGAAGGAGACTCTCGCCTTATGAATAAATATCCGATGCGTAAATAGATGGAGTGAGATCTATTACACAAGGTAAATGCTGCCATAAGAGAGGGCATTGTCAGGTTATTGCTGAGGATAATTGTTGCATTGGAGGCTGACGGCATGGAGAAAATCGTTATGCAGGAATACCGCGCATGTCATTTGTGAGGGAGGAGGGCATATTTCCATCACATTTATAGATCCGTGAATGGGAGATCTGAATATTTTGTTTGAGCTACAGAACATTGCCATTGCTACGAGGAGCCAAATCTGAAAGGAAATCACCCACTGTGGATGGAAGACTCTGTCTATAGATCTCTTTAAAGAGACTGAGTGTTACATAATAGAGCCAATGTGATCAGATTCTAATGGAGCATATGCATGGAAATATAGGAAGATATGAAGATTCTTGTTCCGTTGGCTGCAATTGATGGAAGAAGAACAAATGGGGGCATCCAGATCCTGAATGGAACCCATTTCCCAATTTTGTTAGAAGTTGCATGTTTTCAATGATCGTGTGTTTAGACTGCGAGCGAACGTAACTAGGAATAGAGTCGAATCCTGTCACATTTCTTCCATCACATTTCTAAGATATGTATGTGAAATTTGTTGTTTGGTGTGCAAATTGTGAGAACCTTTAACAGATTGTGATGTTTGTGAGTTTGTAAAATTATATTAATGAAGAAGCAATTATAAGAATATAAGAATAGAGTATCATAATTCAAATTGGTGGTTCTCAATGTTCTTCAGTGCAAAGAGAACACATCACGGATTTGATTATGCATACATTCTGTCATATGTTGGTGGGACTTGTTGTACTTTGGTGCTTCAAGATCGTCAGTTATAGGTTATCCATGTGTGTGTGTGTTTAAGAAGGTCAGTTGTATGATTGACTGCTGAAAATATCCAGTAATCAAATCACTCTCCTATATAACTGTAAATTTGTTCTTCGGGAGAATTCCACAGATGGTAGTGTATCAATAGGATAATTCAGTATCGAGATTGCTCTTCGGGAGGTCAAGAAGCGTCAATCCTGCAAGTATGTCAATGATGGTCTGAAGTGGTTATACTTTAAATGGATCAAGAGGTAGCTCGAAAGTGTGGAGAAGAAAAGAGCGAAACTGAGTGATTGCAGAGTGGGTAGAGTTGCTAATGAAGACCAACCAGACAAAGATGACATATATGAATTGTATGTCGTTTCTATATTGTAAAAACAAAAAAACTGCATTTCTCCATTAAAGGGGAGTGTTGGAGAATAATGGCTAAATGCCATGATTAGTATTTGGTTTGAGTTTGTTACGGAGAGTTGAGATATTATCTCAACTATCTAGATTTTGTACTTAAGATAGATGACTATCTTAAACTACTTGTAGTTGTATTTATATTGTGATTATACATAATGAAATATAGTTTTTGAAGTGAATCTTGTTTTCTGTTTAATGTTATCATATCAATTTGTAAGGATATTGGTGCCATGCTCGTCAATCATGACTACGGAATTCAACATATTTCTCCACCCATTTGTTTAGATATAAACTTTTAGTACATGCTTAAGTGATGAGGATTGCAACATTTGTAGTTGTAGATGCACTAATTTCCAAACACAAAATTGGTTCAATGAAGCATGTAGGTCCATGTTGGGGAATATGGTGTACATTGAAATCTATTTTCACTATTACAACAAGGTCGTGCTCGTTCTTGTAGCCGCATCCCTTCCTCACACAAAATAATTCAGCTAATATAGTGGAACTATACAAAGAATTACACATTAGTTTTAGAGATGGTGTCGTTATCGCCACATGTAGCTACAACACCAACCAATTAGCAAGATCTTTAAATGCACATGCTTAGCACACATAACATTGGTTCATAAATCTATATACATATCGCCTATCTCCATATCATACAACATTGGGTATTTCAAGATCTTTCGTCCATCCCAACAACTCTTGGCAACAATTTTAGATCATCCCAACAACTCTGGGCAATAATTTTAGATCTAGTTCTTTGGCTATGTGCCCCATCAAGACTACTCGTCCTTAACAATAGTAGTTAAAAGCCTTGTTCCAGTAAGAAGATATTGGTATATTTGGTTCAGCGGCTCCATGCCCTACCTAGACCTTATATAAGCTGCAATTGTTTAGATCTAGTTTTTTTTTTGAGTAAACCTCAATTAAGATCACTCATTTATGAATTGTCATCATTATCTTTGTTGAAGTGTCACTTGAGCTAACACTCTGATGAAATACATGTAATATAAATTGATATCATCAAATTAATACATAGGTTGAATATAGCTTAACCTTTTTCCACATAATTTTTGTCTTTTGGTTTGATTGTTATATTTCATGGTATGATTGTTATATTTCATAACTTGGTATCAGAAACACAAAAGTATAGATGTGTATATGAAGAGAGCACGTGCACAATTATAAATGCGACCGATGAAATAAGTGAGCCCAGAAGTCACAGCCCGGTGGAGAGGACTGGTCTTCTTCCGCTACACCATCCACATCTTGTTACGTTGAAAGGCGTACACCTATTGATAATGGGCACAATTGATCACCTTTTAATCTAAAATTCTAATCTTATGGCTAAAAATTGAAGACGCTGGCATATTCTTAGTTGTACTCTCTAATTAATGGATGAAATTTAATGCTCATAACTTCCTTGCATTTTTGAATACTTCCGTTTCCTTGTTTACTTTTTCACATTTACTTAATATGATTAAGAAATTACTTCTCTAACCATTGATTGACAGGGTAAGTGATTAAGAAAAATTAATATGTATAAAACTTTGCATTGCCACGTTCCTTGAGATTAAGCGTTTGTCGCTAGACGAAGTGGTAACAACAACAATGGTCGCTGGACGCAGTGGAAGCTAAGCATCGTTTCAACTAGCACGGCGGCGTTTCAGTAGCAGATACCTTTCGGCGTTCTCCAGCCGCGAGTCAACTGTGCTACTTGTATTCAATTCCAATTGAGACTGCCACAAGACTCCACAGTACCACAATCCACGACAGAGGCACGATCTGCAAACAAATTGATCGATTTGAAGTGGTAGTCCTGTGTATGTTGCAAAGACTTGGATCTTTGAGGCCACGATCTGAGGTAGCACTGCCACGGATCACGATGCCACAAGCAGAAGTAGATCGCCCACATGACAGCGAAGCCCATTCGTAGCTAATGCATGTACACAGATCCAAGAGAGGCTGAATTACATATGCAATAGAGGCTGAATTACATATGTGAAATGAACCACTGACATGGAGTATTCGGTGTTGTTTGGTGGAAAATGATCGAAGAGCAAGAGCCACCCATCTTGAAGCTGCAAATCCACAGAGCACCGTTCTGAGTGTAAAGCGTCGAGGGAAACATGGCTTGTACCATACGCAGGTGAGAGACGTCATGTAGATCTGCAAATCAAAGGAACTATCCAGGCCGAAGCACCATGTTGAAGGAACTATCAAAGAGCTGCACAAATGGCAGCTGCCAATTTGAGCATTTCTGAAGCCAAACGGATTTGAGAAGACAAAGGCAACGGCAAAGGCTCATCGGAGAAGAGGCCTGCACACACAGCACACGATATATCTACCCACAAGATAATTGCCTTCACGTCACATTGAATGACGTCGCTCAGATCGTATTTCATCTGCTGTTCGTCTGTTCTTGAAGCCCACGGTTTCAGGGCCACGCGGGGTTTGAACCGTCGACCTCTATTGTTGCCGAACCTGACCACCATACAGTTCTACATTTGGCCTTTCAAGCTCTTGATGAATTTGGGCATTTCCATTATTCCGCTTCCGAGGAGGATGCCAGTAGATTGATTGACTTGACAAAGGCTTTTGAATGACAGCCTGTCAGCGGATCAGAAGTTGGATGGCATCTATGAAACTCTATTGGAGATTTTGTAAGGGAGTAGGTTAACTTGGGAACAATTTTTTGGGAACAATTTTTTGGGTTTCAGTTGAAAAATGGGTTTGAATCCGACTGGATTTTCAGGGATAGTCTGAGTTTTCTATGTATGAAATTTTATTGGAGATTTTGTAAGGGAATAGGCTAACTTGAGAACAATCTTTTGGGTTTCAGTTAAAAAATGGGCCTGAATCCGACCGGATTTTCAGTGGTAGTCTGAGTTTTCCATGGATCAAAGTTTCATGCATTTCACAATCTTATTTTAAGGATTTTGCCCCATTTTAAACCAACTCAGATGTTCTGAAAACCCATCAGATTTCTGGATTGGCTGGAAATTTAAAAGCCGGTTGTCGAAGGACCTGTCAAAAAAGTAACCCGCTAAGGAAGATTGCTTCTGAGTTAGTCCACTTCATTTTGTAAGGAAGTAGTCTAAAAGTTCTACCTTTTGGGGGTTTTCTGACCACTTTATCTACATATTTGAGTAGCTAAGTTTGTATAGTCTGAGTGCCCCAGGACTTTTTCAACAAACTGAATTCATTTATGCATTCA
This sequence comes from Picea mariana, assembly GCA_032191745.1. Taxonomy (NCBI): domain Eukaryota; kingdom Viridiplantae; phylum Streptophyta; class Pinopsida; order Pinales; family Pinaceae; genus Picea; species Picea mariana. The sequence continues at coordinate 15,829 of JASDQU011314468.1, forward strand.
GAAAGACAATTTAAACAACAAAAAATAAAAATTCTATCCAAATTTACATGACCGGATTCAGACCAATTGCTACCAAAAAAACTCAACCTTTAACCAACGCCTTTTATAAGTGATTTCCCTGCAATGTTGAATCCGATGGCAGCTATGTCGACAGATCGTTGGATGTCCGTGTAGAAGAACCCACGTTACCGCAAAGAACGCCAATCTGTTTGTGAAGCTACGTATGATCACTCAATGGGCAAATCAGAGGTTATTGAAGCCAAAGAGATCGTTGTGTACAGCTGAGAAGATTCTGCCGCATAGGTGTGTTGATGTTGGAGACGACTAGATAACGTGATCTGAGTGATGGCTCCTAAGACAATTAATAAGTGAGGGCCCGTGTCACTCTAACCTGCAACCACTATGACATTTTTTTTTGTTTAATTATAGTTTTATGCCACATGAATGCAGTCAACATTTGTTACTTTGTTTATAATAAAACATGTCGAGTATATCAACTTAGATGTTAAGGGGGATGTGGGGTGAGGCATGTTACTTTGTTTATAATAAAACATGTCGAGTATATAAACTTAGATGTTAAGGGGGATGTGGGGTGAGGTGATGTGAGGTTGTTGACAATCGTAATTCAATGATTTCTAATGGACTTGCCATTTACTTCATAAAGAACTCTACCTCTCCCATTTGTAAAAGATCTTTACCTTTAAAAAGAATAATCATTAGTGGCATGGTGCACTTTGTAAAGAATAACTCTACTTTGTTAAAAGAATAATTACTTGCATGTACTTGAACTCTATTTTCTAAAAAAGGAAATCACTTGTTCCAGTGAACTTTTAAAAAGAATAATCATTAATGGCATGGAGCATTGTTTCATTTCTTCAAAATAACTCTACTTTGTAAAAGAATCACTTGTTGCATGGTGCACATTGCAAAATAATTCTATTTTCTAAAAGAATAATCACTTGTGACATGGTGCACATTATAAAATAAATTTATTTTTTAAAAGAATAATCACTTGTCTTTGTAATCATATTGTTTCCTTACTTGCATGAGTGGCTGCCATGTATTCAGATTCTGTAGTTGAAAGTGCCACTACAGCCTGTCTTTTGCTCATCCAACTTATTGCTCCTCCAAACATGGTAAACACATATCTGCTTATAGATCTCCTACGATCCAGATCTCCTGCCCAGTCTGCATCCACAAATCCATGTATATCCACCACTCTGTCCAATCATGGTCTTCCTTCATAGCACAATCCATAGCTAGCAGTGCCACGCAAATACCTGAAAACCCTTTTTACTGCTGTCCAATGCTCCTTCCCTGGTT
>JASDQU011314469.1:0-24596 GCA_032191745.1 Picea mariana
ATAGGGATATGCAGTTTGGTGCAGAGTGTCGAAAAGATAGATTCAAGCTGGGTGGTGAGGTCTTGTTTGATTTCCTCCATTGAGGATTGCATGGTTGCATTGATGGCGGCAACATTGGCATTGAGTTGTTTCACTTCTTGTTGGGTCTCGATGAGACCAGATTGGAAGGTGTTGAAGCGAGCTTCCAAGTCTTGGCTACGGGTATGGGCCATGAGGATGGGGGAACTAAAAAGGGCAGGCGGGGTCAAAAATTTTTCCGAAAAATGATATGGATGAATGTGATAAGGGAGAAGAGATGAATCCAATGAAATAGGTCTCAAATAATGGTGAAAAAATTCCCAGACTTTTTTCTTACACCTGCGGAGTTATACTCTGGTCTGAAAAATACTGCAAAGAGGAAATGCCCAAATGCTTAACTAGAAAGAAATGTGTATTTACTTGGAAACCCAAACACAGTTGCACGACAATAGATCTTGTCTGTTTTAATTTGTTTATGTTTCTGTCCCCAAGGTTTAGGTATTCAAGGGTTCTACAGACAAGGGTTTGCCCTCTGTTATAGCTAGATATACGTGCGGGTTCCAACAGTAGTAATCGGCCAAATATCTCAAGGCACTAACTAAGAAGGATAGACCATACCCTTAGCTGTACTACCCGACTACCCAGGTACTAGAGAGTATCTTCCCAAGTGTTGTTCTCAGTGACACTATAGCAATCAAGCGGACAATCCATACACAGGTGTTTTCTAATGCACTACCACTCGAAGGGGTACCAACAGGGGTTACAAAGGTGGTCAACAGATGTGTGCTTAAGTACCACTTGTATTTCCTGTGTGTATGAATCCCTCAACCACAGGTTTATGCCCAAATCAACCCTGAAAAAAAAATTAGCCCACACTTTCTGCCGAGGAAAGTGCTCTGATACCACTTGTAATATACCAGATATAAAAAGTATGCAAAAAAAGAAATAAAATGCTAATAATGGTAGAATAATATCAATATAACCATAACAATCACCACAATAGCACTGAAATGATATAAGAATAACAACAGAAATAACACTTTGATACTGAAAGCAATGTTCACAGGCCTCTTCGAAGGGGAAACCTCCAGTTGAGCAGAGCTCTATTACAATAATATCCAAGCTAGGGTTATCATACCCTCGACTCCTATTTATACTAAATATGTCTATCAAAAGAAGCATCTAGAGGAAGATCCTTCTAGAAGCGGAAGCTTCTATTAGGTCTTCTTACATCCGACTTATTCTATTTTATTGCAAGGCCTTATTAATATTGACCTTTATTACATCCGAATATATTGTTCTGCCTATGTGCGGGTTAGTACCCTAACAGATGAGGGAGTGATGGTGATCACCAATTTCACTAGTTTTTGAAAGAAAATGAAGAGATTTTGATCTTCATCTATATCTACAATAGGTCAGGTGTGAGTCCGCTTTCCATTTTCTGGCTCTGTAACATCTACAATAGGTGTGAGTCCATTTTCCTAAGAAGAAACACATATTCTTAACCATTAATCCCCTGTACATTGGACACTTTACATTTTAAACAGAATTACATATTTTAAAGATTATTGTCATCACTCCAAAATGTATGATTCTAATTCTATGCCTTTTTTTTGGTTGTGCATAGTTTTTCATTCTTATAAATGGACCCTTACTTAAAACTAAATTTAATATCAAGATCCCTTTATTCAATTGCTATTATAACACGATTAAAGTCCTCAACTTTCAACTGCACGAGATGATGGTTGAGTAAGAGGCATAAACCAATGAAAAATGGGATTCAATGTTATTATGAATCCTTCCAATATATTTCACAAAAATCTTTTGTTCATATGAAATGTTCAACAAAATGGCTTGTTTTTTAAATCCCAGGACCTTGTCTCTCCCTAAAGTACTTTAGTATATATTCCTCCTATTCTTAATACCAAATATCATATAAGTTGCTTCTAATTTAGTATCCATTTTGAGGTATTAAACATAACTTTTCAACCAAATCGATCCATGATTTGTTTGTTAATTCTATCCTAGAAATTTTTTTCTCATAGTTAAATCGGGATGCCAAATTATATTTTGAACTGGGTCAACCAATTGTTGAGATTCTCAATTTCAACTTGCACATCATATGGTTGAATCTCCATCTTAGCCCTCATGAACCACAAGACTATTTAAATGCTTGGTTAAATTTTTAAGAGAAAGTTGTCAGTTTCTTATCTGTCTCTCTTTTTCGTTGGTTCTCCACTTCCTACAATAGAATTTTACTCTTTTCAACATTGATAGGTATTTATCCACTTTGGGGCATCATGGGCACCGAAACTGGGACAATGTATCCATCAATGTAGGATAATTATACTTGAAGTTTAATCCAAGCAAATAGTGGATTCAATTTGATCCCCAACATTTTCTATCACAGGCTCTTCCACTTCCATCGGTAATTAATCTGTCTTGAAGCAGTTCTCCTTTTTCTCTGTACTATGATCGAGTAAGAGACATAAACCAAAGAAAAATGGGATATGATACAAACAGATTTGGAATTACAATGCATATGAATTGATATGAGTTAAAGAGAACTGATATGAAACTATAGTGAACTGATATCGAATTACAGTGAGTATGAACTAATTTGTGTTGGGATCGGGCGGTATGCACAAATGTTAATAACCAAAGACAAACGAGACACAACAATCATACACACAACACAAAAAAGACACACAAAAATGATGGCAATGATAAATTTATTGCTATGTGGAGAAATGGTTTACAAGTCTCAAGAAGCTCCTCACGGACTTCTACATTTAACCAGGAGAGATCTCAAGTGTTTCCAGGTATCCAAAAAGCCAAATGCTTGATAACCTCCAAACAAATGTAATGGAAAAGAGTATGTGTTGTCACAACCCAAAAATCTCCACCTTGACAACAATTCCCTGATACCCTTCCCAATGAATCAAACATCACCTTCCTACCAGTCAAGAAAAGCCAAACACCACCGCAGCTTCTCTAACAACACTAGTTACATGAACATGTCTGCACAATTTGATCCAGTATGGACCACTCCACCTCCATTGAATCAACATAACCAAAAACTAAATCATTGCAACCATTGTAGGTGACACTCATGATTCTCGGATACTGAAGTAGCCATTTCCATGCTCTTTACCTGGTTTTGTCACGTGTCCACTAAAAACACCAACTACATGTGAAATATTTGAACATTCTCATTACAAAAATCAACCTTCCTACTACATTTGCATAAGGTACACGAGGCATATAAACCTTTTCTTTTGTATTTTCCAGTCATAAAATTTGAACAAAGATTACAATGGAAAGCTAAAGGGATATTGATTGGTTTCACAAATTTAATACTGAAACTCGTTAATGACAACCACATCTTACCATTTTTCCCATCTGCATACTTATATGCCCAAGATTTGTTTTATTTCTCCTCGATCCTTCATCTAAAACAACCTAACCAACTAAGCCTTTAAGCTATTAACCTCACCCATGATTTGCTTGCAACAACCATATCATCAACCTAACACCAAGATAATGAATATGCCATAAACACAATGATCATACTCACTTCTTAAGAAACTTTGTCTCACCATGAAGGAATCACACATCTTGTACCATTTTCTGCTCGAGCTTCAGGCCATACAATGACTTCCTGAGTTTGCAAATAAATCTCCCTTTGTGATCGTGAAAAACTTTTGATTGTTCCATGTACACATCTTTTCTAATGATGATTTTTGGGTAGTAGGATCCCACAATCTGCATCCCTTAATTACATCACCATAACCAACAAAAATGTACCTCCTTGATCGAATCTGGCCAAGCCAACCAAGTAAGCCTTCACCTCTCACATCTAGGATAATTTCAATGCTTCATTACATGAAATACATGGGCTCTAAAACCACGAGATACCAAAACATCATGTGCCCGAAACCATGACTCTTGAACTATTTCCACCCTCTCCCCTTAAGGTTTCTCGTGACCAAAACCAACCAAACCTCCTTCAAAGTCATGGTATTTGGGAATACCACATGATTTCTCCCTATCACCTAGGTCATCTAAAATTTACCGGTGACATTTAAAACCTTGGGTATGCATGCCTAACCAAGTGTTACAGTTCTATGCCCATTTACATATTGTAATGGAAAAAAAAAATTAACTCCACCTCGAACTTTGTATTTGAACCCTCCGCATTTCCATTTCTTCTATTGTTGTGCACCAACACCAGCTTGTCGAGTTGCTTCATCGTGCCCTCTCGACAATCGAACCATAAACTTTTGCACAACATATTTGACATGCATGTGTCGGACCTAAACATCATGCCTTTCAATGACAACCTTGGCACCTATGTTGATCCCGAATAACAAATTTCAGCAGCAACACCATAATTTATTTTTCCTATTATTAACAACGTTGGCACCTTGGCGCTGCATTTTTGCGCCTAGGCCCTATTCATCGGCTCAACACAAAAACCCTCTTCCTCATGGGCACACTCACGATGCCCTGCTTCATACATATTTATTAAGCTTCATATTGAGCCTCACATTAGTGGTTCCCATAATCTTCTAGGAAAATTTCTTGATCTCCTTAACGACTTGCCATTTTATTAAAAGTGAAACCATGGAGGCACTTGTGAAGATTGATGGTGTACTCCTTGGTCACCACCTCATCCCTGTGGCTCTTTCCCTTCTCCACCATCGCACCACCTACTCCCCACCGCTTCCTCTGTTGTGCTTCAAAGACTCCGCCAAATGTATTTTCATGTTACTCCATATAGTGGACTATAAATATTGTTTCCTTTATCGATAAGAGAAGAAACCACCTCAGGGGTCGAACACCTTGTTGGGTCACACAGTCCAATGGAAAACACAACCTAACATTGTGCCATGTTGTAGCAGCTCGAGATTCCAACGGCCCAGGTGGTTTTGATGGCTCCCAATAGATTTAGGATGACATATGACTTCCCACACATCCATGCAAGATATACAGGGTTGACAATGGTGGCTCAGGCCACACCCCCTGTGCCTCAACACCTTTCTCTCTTTGGAACTTCTATTAACAAGTGTCAGCTACGTCGAGCATCATCGCCATTCTTGGTGGCCTTGATTGACGCACCTCCTTGTGTCGCAGGTTTCACTGCCTTGTTAGTTGTGATATCACTGAACCAAAACGGTCATAGAATGCATTATTGGAAGCTACTCCACTAGTGTTGAAATGACCATTGTATGGTTTCCCCATTAGATTTATGCCCAATCTCTCTCTCTCTCAAGTACACAAACCCTATCTTCAATATTTCAACATGCCTCGACTTCATCACTAGAATTATCAACAACGCAACTCAGCCAACCAAAATATGTTGTTTGGTGCCTTCCAATGCCCTCACCGATGAGCCCACAAGCCTTTGCGAGCTCTTCAAGACTAGTGATTTCCTTTACACACGTCTCTACTCACCCAGTGACCAACTCTCTCTTCCTTCTCCTCAGCGCCCCACTACCTCATGCTCTCTCGAACTTGCTCTGATACCGCTTGTTGGGATCAAGCGACCTGCACAAATGTTAATAACCATAGAAAATCAAGATACAACAATCACACACACAACACGACATACAACACAACAAAAACACACATAAATGGGGGCAATGGTAACTTTATTGATTTTTGGAGAACTGGTTTACAAGTCTCAAGAAGCTCCTCATGGGCCTCTACATTTAACCTAAAGAATTCTCAAGCATTTCCAGACATTCAAAAATCCAAACGCCTAATAACCTCCAAACAAATGTAATGGCAAAGGGTATGTGTTGTCAGAACCCAAAAATCTCCACCTTGACAACAATTCCCTGATACCCTTCCCAACGAATCAAACATCACCTTCCTACCAGTCAAGAAAAGCCAAACACCATCGCAGCTTCTCTAACAACACTGGTTACATGAAAATGTCTGCACAATTTGATCCAATATGGGCCACTCCACCTCCATTGAATCAACATAACCACAAACTAAATCATTGCAACCATTGTAGGTGATACTCATGATTCTTAGATACCGAAGCAGCCATTTCCATGCTCTTTACCTGGTTTTGTCACGTGTCCACTAAAAACACCAACTGCATGTGAAATATTTGAACATTCTCATTGCAAAAATCAACCTTCCTACTACATTTGCATAAGGTACACGAGGCATATAAACCTTTTCTTCTGTATTGTCAGGTCATAAAATTTGAACAAAGATTACAATGGAAAGCTAAAGGGATATTGATTGGTTTCACAAAGTTAATACTGAAACTCATTAATGACAACCACATCTTACCATTTTTCCCATCTGCATACTTCTATGCCCAAGATTTGTTTTATTTCTCCTCGATCCTTCATCTGAAACAACCTAACCAACTAAGCCTTTAACCTATTAACCTCAACCATGAATTTCTTGCAACAACCATATCATCAACCTAACACCAAGATAATGAATATGCCATAAACACAATGATCATACTCACTTCTTAAGAAACTTTGTCTCACCATGAAGGAATCACGCATCTTGTACCATTTTCTGCTCAAGCTTCAGGCCATACAATGACTTCCTGAGTTTGCAAATAAATCTCCCTTTGAGATCATGAACAACTTTTGATTGTTCCATGTACACATCTTTTATAATGATGATTTTTGGGTAGTAGGATCCCACAATCTGCATCCCTTAACTCCATCACCATAACCAACAAAAATGTACCTCCTTGATCGAATCTGGCCAAGCCAGCCAAGTAAGCCTTCACCTCTCGCCTCTAGGAAAATGTCAATGCTTCATTACATGCAATACATGGGCTCTAAAACCACGAGATACCAAAACATCGTGTGCCCGAAACCATGACTCTTGAACTATTTCCACCCTCTCCCCTTAAGGTTTCTCCTGACCAAAACCAACCAAACCTCCTTTAAAGTCAGGGTATTTGGGAATACCATATCATTTCTCCCTATCACCTAGGTCGTCTAGAATTTACCGGTGACATTCCAAACCTTCGGTACGCATGCCTAACCAAGTATTACAGTTCTATGCCCATTTACATATAGTAATGGAAAAAAAAAAATTAACTCCACCTCGAACTTTGCATTTGAACCCTCCACATTTCCATTGCTTTTGTTGTTGTGCACCAACACTAGCTTGTCAAGTTGCTTCATCATGCCCTCCCGACAATGGAACCATAAAATTTTGCACAACATATTTGACATGCATGTGTCGGACCTAAACATCATGCCTTTCAATGACAACCTTGGCACCTACACTAATCCCGAATAACAAATTTCAGCAGCAACACCATAATTTATTTTTCCTATTATTAACAACGTTGGCACCTTGGCGCTGCATGTTTACACCTAGGCCATATTCATCAACTCAACACAAAAACCCTCTTCCTCCTGGGCAAACTCACGATGCCCTGATTCATACATCTTTATTAAGCTTCATATTGAGCCTCACATTAGTGGTTCCCATAATCTTCTAGGAAAAATTCTTGATCTCCTTAATGGCTTGCCATTTTATTAAAAGTGAAACCATGGAGGCGCTTGTGAAGATTGATGGTGTACTCCCTGGTCACCACCTCATCCCTGTGCCTCTTTCCCTTATCCACCATCGCACCACCTACTCCCTACTGCTTCCTCTACTATGCTTCGAAGACTCTGCCAAATGTATTTTCATGTTACTCCATATAGTGGACTATAAAGATTGTTTCCTTTATCGATAAGAGAAGGAACCACCTCAGGGGTCGAACACCTTGTTGGGTCGCACAGTCCAATGGAAAACACAACATAACATTGTGCCATGCTATAGCGGCTTGAGATTCCAACGACCCAGGTGGTTTTAATGGCTCGCAATAGCTTTAGGATGCCATATGACTTCCCACACATCCATGCAAGATATACAGGGTTGACAATGGTGGCTCAGGCCACACCCCCTGTGCCTCAACACCTTTCTCTCTTTGGAACTTCTATTAACAAGTGCCATCTATGTCGAGCATCATCGTCATTCATGGTGGCCTTGACCAACACACCTCCTTGTGCCGTAGGTTTCACCGCCTTGTTAGTTGCAAAATCATTGAACCAAAACGGTCATAGAACACATTATTGGAAGCTACGCCACTAGTGTTGAAACGACCATTGTATGGTTTCCCCATTAGATTTATGCCCAAGCTCTCTCTATCGAGTACAAAAACCCTATCTTCAATATTTCAACATGCCTCGGCTTCATCACTAGAATTATCAACAACGCGGCTCAACCAATCGAAATATGTTGTTTGGTGCTTTCCAATGCCCTCACCGATGAGCCCACAATCCTTTACGAGCTCTTCAAGACTAGTGATTTCCTTTACACGCGTCTCTACTCACCCAGTGACCAACTCTCTCTTCCTTCTCCTCAGCGCCCCACTACCTCATGCTCTCTTGAACCTGCTTTGATACCACTTGTTTGGATCAAGCGACCTGCACAAATGTTAATAACTAGAGAAAATAAAGATACAACAATCACACACACAACATGGCATACAACACAACAAAAACACACATAAATGGGGGCAATGGTAACTTTATTGGTTTTTGGAGAAATGGTTTACAAGTCTCAAGAAGCTCCTCATGGGCCTCTACATTTAACCTGAAGAGTTCTCAAGCGTTTCTAGACATTCGAAAATCCAAACACTTGAGAACCTCCAAATGAATGTAATGGAAAAGGGTATGTGTTGTCATAACCCAACAATCTCCACCTTGACAACAATTCCCTGATACCCTTCCCAACGAATCAAACATCACCTTCCTACCAGTCAAGAAAAAACAAACACCACCGCAGCTTCTCTAAAAACACTGGTTACATGAACATGTCTGCACAATTTGCTCTAGTATGGGCCACTCCACCTCCATTGAATCAACATAACCACAAACTATATCATTGCAAGCATTGTAGGTGATACTCATGATTCTCAGATACCGAAGCAACTATTTCCATGCTCTTTACCTGGTTTTGTCATGTGTCCACTAAAAACACCAACTACATGTGAAATATTTGAACATTCTCATTGCAAAAATCAACCTTCCTACTACATTTGCATAAGGTACACATGGCATATAAACCTTTTCTTCTGTATTGTTAGGTCATAAAATTTGAACAAATATTACAATGGAAAGCTAAAGGGATATTGATTGGTTTCACAAAGTTAATACTAAAACTCATTAATGACAACCACATCTTACCATTTTTCCCATCTTCATATTTCTATGCCCAAGATTTGTTTTATTTCTCCTCGATCCTTCATCTGAAACAACCTGACCAACTAAGCCTTTAACCTATTAACCTCAACCATGATTTGCTTGAAAACAACCATATCATCAACCTAACACCAAGATAATGAATATGCCATAAACACAATGATCATACTCACTTCTTAAGAAACTTTGTCTCACCATGAAGGAATCACACATCTTGTACCATTTTATGCTCGAGCTTCAGGCCATACAATGACTTCCTGAGTTTGCAACTAAATCTCCCTTTGTGATCGTGAACAACTTCGGGTTGTTCCATGTACACATCTTTTCTAATGATGATTTTTGGGTAGTAGGATCCCACAATCTGCATCCCTTAACTCCATCACCATAACCAACAAAAATGTACTTCCTTGATCGAATCTGGCCAAGCCAGCCAAGTAAGCCTTCACCTCTCACCTCTAGGCTAATGTCAATGCTTCATTACATGGAATACATGGGCTCTAAAACCACGAGATACCAAAACATCGTGTGCCCGAAACCATGACTCTTGAACTATTTCCACCCTTTCCCCTTAAGGTTTCTTGTGACCAAAACCAACCAAACCTCCTTCAAAGTCAGGGTATTTGGGAATACCACATGATTTCTCCCTATCACCTAGGTCGTCTAAAATTTACCGGTGACATTTCAAAACTTGGGTACGCATGCCTAACCAAGTATTATAGTTCTATACCCATTTACATATAGTAATGGAAAAAAGAAAATTAACTCCACCTCAAACTTTGCATTCAAACCCTCTGCATTTCCATTGCTTCTATTGTTGTGCACCAACACCAGCTTGTCGAGTTGCTTCATCGTGCCCTCCCGACAATGGAACCATAAACTTTTGCAAAACATATTTGGCATGCATGTGTTGGACCTAAACATCATGCCTTTCAATGACAACCTTGGCACCTACGCTGATCCCGAATAATAAATTTCAGCAGCAACACCATAATTTATTTTTCCTATTATTAACAATGTTGGCACCTTGGTGATGCATGTTTGCACCTAGGACCTATTCATCGGCTCAACACAAAAAACCTCTTCCTCCTGGGAACACTCACGATGCCCTGCTTCATACATCTTTATTAAGCTTCATATTGAGCCTCACATTAGTGGTTCCCATAATCTTCTAGGAAAATTTCTTGATCTCCTTAATGGCTTGCCATTTTATTAAAAGTGAAACCATGGAGGCGCTTGTGAATATTGATGGTGTACTCCCTAGTCACCACCTCATCCCTGTGCCTCTTTCCCTTCTCCACCATAACACCACCTACTCCCTATCGCTTCCTCTATTATGCTGCGAAGACAATGCCAAATGTATTTTCATGTTACTCCATATAGTGGACTATAAAGATTGTTTCCTTTATCGATAAGAGAAGGAACCACCTCATGGGTCAAACACCTTTTGGGTCGCACAGTCTAATGGAAAACAAAACCTAACATTGTGCCATGTTGTAGCAGCTCGAGATTCCAATGACCCAATTGGTTTTAATGGCTCGCAATAGCTTTAGGATTCCATATGACTTCCCACACATCCATGCAAGATATACAGGGTTGAAAATGGTGGCTCAAGCCACACCCCCTGTACCTTAAAACCTTTCTCTCTTTGGAACTTCTATTAACAAGTGCTAGCTACGTTGAGCATCATCATCATTCATGGTGGCCTTGATCGACGCACCTCCTTGTGCCGCAGGTTTCACCACCTTGTTAGTTGTGATATCACTGAACCAAAACGGTCATAGAACGCATTATTGGAAGCTACTCCACTAGTGTCGAAATGACCATTGTATGGTTTCCCCATTAGATTTATGCCCAAGCTCTCTCTCTCGAGTACACAAACCCTATCTTCAATATTTCAACATGCCTCGACTTCATCACTAGAATTATCAACAACGCGGATCAGCCAACCGAAATATGTTGTCTGGTGCTTTAAAATGCCCTCACCGATGAGCCCACAAGCCTTTGCGAGCTCTTCAAGACTAGTGATTTCCTTTCACATGTCTCTACTCACCCAGTGACCAACTCTCTCTTCCTTCTCCTCAGTGCCCTGCTACCTCATGCTCTCTCGAACCTGCTTTGATACCACTTGTTGGGATCAAGCGACCTACACAAATGTTAATAACTAGAGAAAATAAAGATAAAACAATCGCACACACAACACGGCATACAACACAACAAAAACACACATAAATGGGGGCAATGGTAACTTTATTTCTTTTTCGAGAAATGGTTTACAAGTCTCAAGAAGCTCCTCATGGGCCTCTACATTTAACCTAAAGAGTTCTCAAGCGTTTCTAGACATTCGAAAATCCAAACACTTGAGAACCTCCAAACGAATGTAATGGAAAAGGGTATGTGTTGTCACAACCCAAAAATCTCCACCTTGACAACAATTCCATGATACCCTTCCCAACGAATCAAAAATCACCTTCCTACAAGTCAAGAAAAACCAAACACCATCACAACTTCTCTAACAACACTGGTTACATGAACATGTCTGCACAATTTGCTCTAGTATGGGCCACTCCACCTCCGTTGAATCAACATAACCACAAACTAAATCATTGCAACCATTGTAGGTGATACTCATGATTCTCAGATACTGAAGCAACCATTTCCATGCTCTTTACCTGGTTTTTTCATGTGTCCACTAAAAACACCAACTGCATGTGAAATATTTGAACATTCTCATTGCAAAAATCAACCTTCCTACTACATTTGGATAAGGTACAAGAGGCATATAAACCTTTTCTTCTGTATTGTCAGGTCATAAAATTTGAACAAATCTTACAATGGAAAGCTAAAGGGATATTGATTGGTTTCACAAAGTTAATACTGAAACTCATTAATGACAACCACATCTTACCATTTTTCACATCTGCATACTTCTATGCCCAAGATTTGTTTTATTTCTCCTCGATCCTTCATCTGAAAAAACCTGACCAACTAATCCTTTAACATATTAACCTCAACCATTATTTGCTTGCAACAATCATATCATCAACCTAACACCAAGATAATGAATATGCCATAAACACAATGATCATACTCACTTCTTAAGAAACTTTGTCTCACTATGAAGGAATCACACATCTTGTACCATTTTCTGCTCGAGCTTCAGGCCATACAATGACTTCCTGAGTTTGAAAATAAATCTCCCTTTGCAATCGTGAACAACTTCTGATTGTTCCATGTACATATCTTTTCTAATGATGATTTTTGGGTAGTAGGATCCCACAATCTGCATCCCTTAACTCCATCACCATAACCAACAAAAATGTACCTCCTTGATCGAATCTAGCCAAGCTAGCCAAGTAAGCCTTCACCTCTCACCTCGAGGCTAATGTCAATGCTTCATTACATGCAATACATGGGCTCTAAAACCACGAGATACCAAAACATCGTTTGCCCTAAACCATGACTCTTGAACTATTTCCACCCTCTCCCCTTAAGGTTTCTCGTGACCAAAACCAACCAAACCTCCTTCAAAGTCAGGGTATTTGGGAATACCACATGATTTCTCCCTATCACCTAGGTCGTCTAGACTTTACTGGTGACATTTCAAACCTTCGGTATGCATGCCTAACCAAGTATTACAGTTCTATACCCATTTACATATAGTAATGGAAAAAAAAAATTAACTCCACCTCTAACTTTGCATTTGAACCCTCTGCATTTCCATTGCTTCTATTGTTGTGCACCAATACCATCTTGTCAAGTTGCTTCATCGTGACCTCCCAAAAATGGAACCATAAACATTTTCACAACACATTTGACATGCATGTGTCAGGCCTAAACATAATACCTTTCATTGACAACCTTGGCACCTAAACTGATCCCGAATAACAAATTTCCGCAGCAACACAATAATTTATTTTTCCTATTATTAACAACGTTGGCACCTTGGCGTTGCCTGTTTTCACCTAGGCCCTATTCATCGACTCAACACAAAAACCCTCTTCCTCCTGGGCACACTCACGATGCCCTGCTTCATACATCTTTATTAAGCTTCATATTGAGCCTCACATTAGTGGTTCCCATAATCTTCTAGGAAAATTTATTGATCTCCTTAACGACATGCCACTTTATTAAAATTGAAACTATGGAGGCACTTGTGAAGATTGATGGTGTACTCCTTGGTCACCACCTCATCCCTACAGCTCTTTCCCTTCTCCACCATCGCACCACCTACTCCCTATCGCTTCCTCTGTTATGCTTCGAAGACTCTACCAAATGTATTTTCATGTTACTCCATATAGTGGACTATAAAGATTGTTTCCTTTATCGATAAGAGAAGGAACCACCTCAGGGATCGAAAACCTTGTTGGGTCACACAGTGCAATGGAAAACACAACCTAACATTGTGCCATGTTGTATCATCTCGAGACTCCAACGGCCCAGGTGGTTTTGATGGCTCGCAATAGCTTTAGGATGCCATATGACTTCCCACACATCCATGCAAGATCTACAGGGTTAACAATGGTGGCTCAGGCCACACCCCCTGTGCCTCAATACCTTTCTCTCTTTGGAACTTCTATTAACAAGTTCCAGCTACGTCGAGCATCATCATCATTCATGGTGGCCTTGATCGACGCACCTCCTTGTGCCGCAGGTTTCACCGCCTTGTTAGTTGTGATATCACTGAACCAAAATGGTCATAGAACACATTATTAGAAGATACTCCACTAGTGTTGAAATGACCATTGTATGGTTTCCCCATTAGATTTATGCCCAAGCTCTCTCTCTTGAGTACACAAACCCTATCTTCAATATTTCATCATGCCTCGACTTCATCACTGGAATTATCAACAACGCGGCTCAGCCAACCGAAATATGTTGTCTGGTGATTTCCAATTCCCTTACCGATGAGCCCACAAGCTTTTGCGAGCTCTTCAAGACTAGTGATTTCCTTTACACACGTCTCTACTCACCCAGTGACCAACTCTCTCTTCCTTCTCCTCAGCGCCCCACTACCTCATGCTCTCTCGAACCTGCTCTGATACCACTTGTTGGGATCAGGCAACCTGCACAAATGTTAATAACCAAAGAAAATCAAGATACAACAATCACACACACAACACGGCATACAACACAACAAAAACACACATAAATGGGGTCAATGGTAACTTTATCGCTTTTTGGAGAAATGGTTTACAAGTCTCAAGAAGCTCCTCATGGGCCTCTACATTTAAACTGAAGAGTTCTCAAGCGTTTCCAGACATTCGAAAATCCAAATGCTTGAGAACCTCCAAATGAATGTAATGACAAAGGGTATGTGTTGTCAAAACCCAGTAATTTGAATCACAAATATAGCCATTTAAAAAAATGTATAAAATATAGCCATAGAAGTTTTTTTAGGGGGGGATTAAAATGTGTGTTGGTGTCCTATGACTTAAGGATTGGTTGTATTGCATTATGTTACTCTTTATATTACATTTGTGGAATTCTATTTTTTAATATTAATATCAGGTTCTTAGTTACAATCGAAAGTGACAAGTTTAATTGAAAATCCATAAACCATCAATATATATTCACTTAAGCTCATGCATGAAAAATTCCAACCATATATGCCTACTAGTATTCATGTTATAAATCAATTTATTTAATGATTTAATCATTTTCTAAGAGGAACAAAATCTTCAATGGCTTTCTAAACCATGTTTTCTAGTTTTAGTAAGGCGTGTTTCATTTCTATTCTATGAATTTATCAAACCCTATTTTCTAGTTGTTTTCTAAATCTTGTTTTCTAGTTTTAGTAAGGCATGCCTTATTTCCATACTCAAATGCAAAGGTTTCATTTCTATTCTATGAATTTATCGTGAATTTAGCAAACCTTGTTTTCTAGTTCTTGTATGTCATGTCTTATTTCCATACTCAAAAGTAAAGGTTTTATTTCTATTTTAAGAATTTATCCAAACAAGTGAGATAAAACTCCAACAAATTGATATCCAAAAAAACAATCTATAACAGAGATAAAAATCTAGAGACATACCTTGAACAACTAGTATTACTAGATATGGATCCCTCCCTTTCCGTAGGAGCAAGTTCAACTATGCTTTCAACTGCTCACACGAAATCTGCATTATATCTATAAGATAAATCAATAAATATACCACCGAGGTGATCTTACCAATCTATGATCTATTAAATGTTGAAATGGTGCCAACCAATTTCCCACGGATTTGGGTAGATTTTTTGGAACTTATTATTCTAGTTTCAGTTGAACAAATCGACTAAAAATAGAATATGGTTAGGTGCACATTAATTGTAACTGTGGGAGAGATGCTAAAGATTAATGTAAGCTCATAGAGGCAGATTGTATGAGTGTGAGAGATGGTTGTAAGTTTGTGTATGGTTGTTGTAATTCTCCCTTGAACAATAAGAATATCGATTATATTGCACCGTGGATGTTTCCATTTTAAAGGGTTTTACCATGTAAATCAATGCGTTCATTGTATAATTGATGTTGTCTCTTGTGTTTTTTTCCATTGAATATGTTGGTTTTTATTCTTCTGTTTCACAACAAGTGGTATCAGAGCAGGTGAGACGAGTTGAGCGGATCTGCGTGATTTTAAGAGAGCCATTGAGAGATTGGCATGTTGGAAGAGATCGAACCGCGTGTCGCATGCCGAAAGAGGACGGTTTTGTTGCAAGGGGGGCAATAT
The DNA here is from genome assembly GCA_032191745.1 of Picea mariana. Classification (NCBI taxonomy): domain Eukaryota; kingdom Viridiplantae; phylum Streptophyta; class Pinopsida; order Pinales; family Pinaceae; genus Picea; species Picea mariana. The sequence continues at coordinate 15,971 of JASDQU011314469.1, forward strand.
TTTTTGACTTATCACTCCCTGAGTCTTCATGGAGGGGCAATAAAGGGTCCCAAACTTATGAGATTCATAATTTTGGGGATCATCGTTCTTTGGGTCCTTTGCGAGGTGTGATAACTCTAGATCATCGCTCCTTGAGTTGTGTGATAATGGAGATAATCTTGATATCATCACTCCACATGACATGAAGGGGGCACAATAACCGTGGAAGATATTCTATTAGGTATAAAAGCTTTAAATTCATTGGTTCCATTAAAAAAGATCACATTTAAATATGCATAAGTGGGTGGAGGATGTCCTATCAAAAAAAAATTGTTTAAGGAGTGGACACTTTTATTTTTGTAAAAGGATTTAAGTTATATATTAAATAATTATGTTTTGGCTTAAACCTTTTAATAAATGTTTTAGGGTTCAACCTGAACAATAAAATTGTTCCTCCATAAGAAAAGTCTCGGTTTTATAAGCTATTGGTTTCTGTTAATAACAAAAGTACAGAGTTCAAAGTTTGAGGTGGACAAAATTCAGTGGAAAAAATAAATTTGAGATATGGAAGCTCAATATATCGGATCTGATTTTGCAACAAGGATTGCAAAAAGGTATTGGTGAGGAGGCCAAAGAAACCTGCAGATATGTCGAACGAGGTCTGGGAATATATGGATGCAAGAGCTTTCAATACCATTCATTTTTGTTTGGAAGATGAAGTTTTTTTTAATATCGATATGGAGGAAACAACAACAGGCTTATGGAGCAAGATGGAACGTATTTATATGACAAAGTCTTTGACGAACATAAACTTCTTGAAGAGGAAGTTATATATCGTACAGATGAAAGAAGGTACAAAACTTGGCGATCATTTAAACATTTTCAATACTCTAATTCGTCAATTATCTAATATGGAAGTAAAATATGAAGATGAGGACAAAGTAATTACACTATTGTGTTCATTTCCTGAATCTTGGGATCATTTAGTCGCATCTATGTGGTTTAGCACAACAGATGCCATTGATTATGATATTGTTGTGGGTGCCCTATTGTCTAAAGAGATGAGGAGAAAATATAGTCAAGAAACAACAACATTAGAAGCAATGGTGGCTAGAGGACGAACTACAGAAAGAGGGAAAAATATGAGAGGTACATCAAGATACAAGTCAAAAGGAAAGAAGGGTAATATAAAATGTTGGTACTGTGGAAAATCAGGGAATATCAAGAAGGATTGTTGGAAAAGACAACAAGCATCCAAAGAGGACTCCACAAAGGAAGCAAATTCATCTCAAACAAGTTCAGGTATGACTGATGAGGTATTACCTATTTGTAATGTTTCTCAAAATGATCAGCATTGGTTGTTAGACTCTGGTGTGTCCAATCATATGTGTCTTTATAGAAATTGGATCTCAACTTACCAATCTATTGATGATAGTGTTGTTTTTATGGGAAATGATATTTCTTGTAAAATTGTTGGGATTGGTAGCGCCCGGGTTTAAAAGTATGATGGTATTGTAATAACATTAACAGATGTGAGGCATATACTTGAACTTAGAAAGAATTTAATATCTTTGGGAGTTCTATATTCTGGTGGTAAAGAATGTATAGTTCGGGAGTATTGAAGGTGTTCAAAGGAATCTTAGTAGTCATAAAGGCTAAAAGGATCGGGAATAGTTATCATCTAGAAGGAAGAAATGAATCAAATATGAGAGGTACATCAAGATATAAGTCAAAAGGTAGGAAAGGTAAGATAAAATGTTGGTACTGTGGAAAATCATGGAATCTTAAGAAGGATTGTTGGAAAAGACAACAAGCATCCAAAGAGGACTTCACAAAGGAAGCAAATTCATCTCAAACAAGTTCAGGTATGACTGATGAGGTATTATTTATTTGTAATGTTTCTCAACATGATCATCATTGGTTGTTAGACTCTGGTGCATCCAATCGTATGTGTCTTCATAGAAATTGGTTCTCAACTTACCAATCTATTGATGACAATGTTGGTTTTATGGGAAATGATATTATTGGAAAATTTTTGGGATTGGTAGTGTCCGGGTTAAAATGTATGATGGTACTGTAATAACGTTAAAAGATGTGAGGAACATACCCAAACTTGGAAATAATTTAATATATTTGGGAGCTCTAGATTCTGGTGGTTATAAATCTATAGTTCGAGGAGTACTAAAGGTGTTCAAAGGCATCTTAGTAGTCATAAAGGCTAAAAGGATCGGGAATCTTTATCAGCTAGAAGGAAGAAATGAATCAAATAAAGCAGTGGTAGTATCTAAAAGTGCAAGTGAATCTACTCGTTTATGGCATCAGCATTTGGGTCATATGAGAAAGAAATGGATTAAGGTACTGGTAGACCATAAGTTACTTCCAAGCTTTAAATCTCTGAATTTGAATTTCTACAAACACTATGTTTATGGAAAACAATGTATAGATAAGTTTAAAACAATAAGACATATTAGTAAAGGTATCCTTGATTATATCCATTCATACATTTGGGGACCATCTCCTAAAGTTTCTTTTGGAGGATTGTCATATTTTGTAACATTTATAGATGATTACTCTAGAAAGATGTGGATCTATATATTAAAAAGAAAAGTTGATGTATTTAATGTTTTTAAGCAATTTAGAGATTTGGTTGAAAAGAGCACTGGAAAGTCAATCAAATGTTTGAAAACACATTATGGAATTGAGTTCATATCTAAGGAATTTGAAAATTAATGCAAGGAAGTTGGGATCGAAAGACATAAAACCACGATGTATACTCCTCAACAAAATGGTGTTGTTAAATGCATGAATATGACTCTTCTAGAGAGAGCACGGAGCATACTCAATAATGCCAAGTTGCAACATGAATTGTGGGAAGAAGAAATTCTTACAATGTGCTATATGGTAAATTGGTCACCATCAACTGCAATAAATTGTAAGATTCCATAAGAGGTATGGACAAGTCCCCCTTGTGATTATTCAAATCTTAAAATCTTTGGTTGTGAAGCCTATGCTCTTATTCCTAGGATCAACATTCTAATTTAGATCCCAAATAAAAAAGGCTTGTATTTATTGGGTATGGTGATGGATTTAAGGGATACATATTGTGGGATCCTACTACCCACAAAATCACCATTAACATAGATGTCATGTTTGATGAATTGTCACTCATAAAATTAGATGTATATGTTGAAGTGAAACAAGAAGAAGCACCACAAACTTAGAAAATTCACTTGGAGACTCGATCATCTATAGGAGAGAAGGAGCATGAAGATGTTCATGAAGAATCTCCTGTAGAAGAAGATGATGATACAAAAAAATTCCAGGAATTTGAGGAAATACTGCAACAATCTCTACGAAGATATACTTGGGTTAGAAATTTTCCTAAGAGGTATGACGATTATGCTACAAATGTTGCTTTGATTTCTGATGATGGAGAACCTAGTTGTTATCAGGAAGCAATAGAGGTATCTGATAGTGCTAAATGGAAAGTAGCAATGAAATAAGAAATGGATTCCTTAGAGAGGAATAAAACATAGGACCTGGTAGAACTCCCGAAGGAAAGGAAGGTTGTAGGTTGAGTGGGTCTACAAATTGGAAAAGGGTGTTGATGATAAAGTTGAGAGGTACAAAGAAAGACTAGTGGAAAAAGGGTATTCTCAAAAGGAAGGTATTGATTTCCATGAAATTTTCTCCCTAGTTGTTAATCTTGTTTCAATTCATGTTGTGTTAGCACTAGTTGCTTGACTTGATATGTAGTTAGAGCAGCTATATGCAACAACATTTTTACATGGATATTTGGATGAGGACATATATATGGAACAACCATAAGGGTTTGTTTAGGATCGCAATAAAAGGTTTGTTTGCAAACTCAAGAAGTCATTGTATGGCCTGAGGTAGTCTCTTAGAAAATGATACAAGAAGTTTGATTCCTTCATGGTCAGCCACAATTTCACAAGGAGTATGACCATTGTGTTTACTTTTAAAAGTTGGAAAATGGCATATTCATTATTTTGGTGTTATATGTTGACGATATTCTTGTAGAAAGAAAAAGCATGGTTGAGATCAACAGGTTGAAGGCTCAATTGGATAGGACATTTGATATGAAGGATCTAGGAGTAGCAAAACAAATCTTGGGAATGGTGATACACAGAGACAAGAAAAATGGTAATTTGTGGTTATCACAATAGAAGTATGTGGAGAAAATACTTATGAAGTTCAGTATGAATAACGTGAAACTAGTAAAAATCCCTTTGACTTCCCATTTCAAGATTTCTTCAATTTTATGTCATGGTAATGATGAAGAAAAGAAATATATGTCTCGTGTACAATATGTTAATGCAGTAGGAAGTTTCATGTATGAGATGGTAAGTACTAGGCCAGCTATTTCACATGCAGTTGATGTTGTTAGTAGATACATGGAAAATCTAGGTAAAGGGAATTGGACAGCAGTGAAATGGGTGCTTAGGTATCTTACGGGCACAAGTAATTATTGTATCACCTATAATGGTTGCAATGATTTGGTTTGTGGTTATGTCGATTCAGATTTTGCAGGTGACTTGGACAAAAGAAGATCCACTTCAGGATATGTCTTTACTCTTGTAGGAGGACCTATTAGTTGGATGTCAAAGCTTCAAAAAATAGTTTCTTTATCCACTACAGAGGCAAAATATATAACTTCCCCACATGCTTTCATGGAGGAAATTTGGTTAAAAGGTTTGTTGGGTGAGTTTGGAAGGATGCATGACAAGGTGAAACTATTTTGCAATAGTCAAAGTGTTATTCATTTGGCTAAAAATCCATCTTATCACAGTAAGACAAATCATATTCCTATTAAATACCATTTTGTAAGACATGTTATTGATGAAGGTCGAATGGCTCTGGAAAAGGTCCACACACAAGAAAACTGTGCAGACATGTTCACAAAACCAGTATTGTTAGAGAACCTATGATGGTGTTTGGCTTCTCTTGGCTTGCAGGAAAGGTGATGAATAAATTTGGGCATGATATTAAGGCAAATTGTTTTCAATGTGGAGATTGTTGAAACGATGCCAAATATCGATTATTGATTATCATTGCCTTGTGTATGTTTCTTTTTTAAAGGGTTTTACCATGTAAATCATTGTGTTCACTGTGTTATTGTTGTTGTCTCTTATATTTTTTCCCATCAAATTTGTTTGTGTTTATGCTTCCACTGCGCAATATTAAATGCATATTAATTAAAAATTTGTTTGAAGGAACAACTCACTGTGATTTATTTTGGCTCATTTTTATGAGTGTTGTCCTCAACCCTTTCAGACCTTAATATCTAGACATTTATGATTGCACTAGATAATATCATGTACTTTATTTGGCATAGCGAATTCAATTTAAAAGAATTAGTAATCATATATAATTTGGCATATCCCATTCCACCATTGTGGGATGATCTTCATTTATTTTAAATGCATCATTTATTTGAATTTATTTTAATTCCATCTTTGTGCTATTGATCATCATTTTAATTTCACTCATATTCTTTGTTATTTTATTTTAATTGTAGTTGTATTATTATGAAAAAGCTCTTTGTTCTATTCATCCTCATTTTAATTGCATTCATATTCTTTGTTATTTTATTTTAATTGTAGTTGTATTTTAATTTCACTCATATTCTTTGTTATTTTATTTTAATTGTAGTTGTATTATTATGAAAAAGCTCTTTGTTCTATTCATCCTCATTTTAATTGCATTCATATTCTTTGTTATTTTATTTTAATTGTAGTTGTATTATTATGGACAAGCTTTTTTTTAAGAAAAATAAATTCAATATAACTAACCAAGGAAGATAAATTTGGCAGAAGGAGAAGGAAAATAAATTGGGCAAATCTAACAAAGGAGATGACATTAAATAATTTTATGATAGAGAATCAAGTAGTAAGAAAATTCATTACATTTTTAGGACAGATGACAATTTTTCAGATCTTTTAAATTTTAATTTTTGTGTAACAATTTCACATTCAAATAAGGATAAATTTCATTTTATTGTTTTCAACCAATCATAAAATAAATTTTTTGAATATTAAATATTAAAAAAATTATTTACATTTTTCAAAATATTAAAATTAATACATGAATATTATAAAACATTTAAAAACATTACAAAAATTTAACTAAAAATGGATGGATCGCTACATTCCTATAATGTTGATTTTGTAAGCGATTTTTGTATTTGATACATCTACTTTGTTAGCTTTGCCCAATTTATCTTCCTTCTGCTTTGTTGGTTGTGCCGAATTTATTTTCCTTTGTTAGTTGTACTGAATTTATTTTCCTTACCAAAAGAGTTTGTCCATAATAATACAACTACAAATAATAATATGGTTGTTTAATAGTCAAATAACTCTCTGCGGTTTTGAAATTATATCTCTTCGGTTTTGAACGGGAATAATACTTCTCTGCAGTTTTGAACGGGAATAATACTTCTCTCCAGTTTTGAAATTATATCTCTGCGGTTTTAAACAAGAATAATAAGTCTATGTTGTTTTGAATGAGATATTTTATTTTTAACATTATATATCTGCGGTTTTGGACGGGAATAATACTTCTATTTGGTTTTTACCTTTTTTACCCAGAATAATCTCTGTAGTTTCTCTCGATTTCTCTGGAACTTCTCTGCGCTTTTCGGAAATTATTTGTGGCTTCTTCAACCGGTTGAGCAATTGGACATGTGAAATGAGGTGAGTCACTTTTTACTTTGATTCAATTTTAATTTAAACTATATTTAGAATCACATAAAGAGATTTAAATATATTTTATTTATTTATTATTTTAAGTTTCATAAGTAAAAGTTGATTTGAGAGATAAAGTCAATCCAAAATAATATTTTTTACATTTTTTTTCTCTTCTTTTTAATATGAACACTCCACCACTTATTCCAAAAACTCATCCTACCAAGGGGAGGCCCCCCAAAATCACCCTAGATATCCTTTACGATTATATGGAATCAGTAGAAAAAATGAGAGAAGAGAGAGATGTCAAAATCCAAATAGAGTTAGAAACATTAGAAAAAAGGAGTGAAGAAAGAGACGTAAAACTCCAAATAGAGCTAGAGGCAATGATTGATAAAAAAATTAAAGATATCATTCAAACTCAAATAGATGATAGATTTTTAGGGTTCAAGAGTGAATTGCAGACAATGAAGGATAGGATTCAAGAAATGGAAAAACATAAACAATCAACCCAAGGAGGGGTTGAAGAAAATCACAACTTAAGAAATAGGATTAAAGAGCTAGAAGAAAAACTAACCAACAATTTGACCCTCAGTAATATGGAAAGCATATTGCATATCAAACCCATCAAAGAGGAACTGAATAAGCTAATCGAACTAGACCATGAGCGTAACAAAAGATCCTTGAACCTCATAATTTTTGGTATAAAAGAACAACAAGAGGAGGATACGCTAGCAATAGAAAAAGAAGAATTAAATAATAAATCATAAATTGATACAACTTACCTCATAGAAGCAAAGAGGCTAGGAAAAATAATTGATCACAAAGATAGGTCGATCTGTGTCAAAGTAAGTTGTAATGACCATAAATATAACATACTTAGTAAATCTCCAAGCTTAAAAGGTTCAAGAATATTTATAAATGAAGACCTCATTCACGAAGGCCAATCGGAATTAAGGAAGGAAGTTCAAAAGGTAAAAGAAGCCGGGAAAGAAGAAAAATGGGAAATAATTAGAAATCGAAAAGCTATTGTTAGGGATAGAGATCAGAAGGATAATAATAAATATGAATTTGGGACACTCAGGATCCTTTTTTGGAACTGTCGTGGTTTTCCATGGCGTAAAGGTCCTATGATAAGTTGAATCTCGAGTGATATTGATATTATATGTCTAGTTGAAACGTGGGAGCATGAGGAGTCTAAGGTCCCTAACATAGAAGGATTTGTCTTGTGGTCGGCATGGAACAAAAAATCCCACTGTAGAGGGATAGGAGGCATAGCTTGTTATATTAGAAAGAGCATTTCTCCTTACATTCAACTTCCTAATATTGACCCTCTCAAACAATATTTTTATCCCCTATCCTAGGGATAACTAAAGAGATTATGTCTCTAGGCCCACGGGTCCTAGACATGGATTACCGAGAGCCATATGACTTGAGTTTGGCCCTGGAGGGCCCATCTTTTCTTCAGCGCCTCCTATCTATCATCAGCAGCAGGCGACAAAAAGAGGACGTCTCCCCTGGGGTACCACTCCTAAATAGAAAGAGATGTCTTATTAAGGTGACAATGATAGGACATTCTCCTTGTTACGCCAATTTAGTATTCACTTGCCTTTGGCTTTGGGAAAGTACAAATTATGCGATAACAAATACATTTGGATAGAAATTTAAGACACTAATGCTAAGAAGATGTATATAGAAATTTGTTATTTTGCACCTATTAATTCTACTTTTTATAAGAAAAACAATCTAGATAACAATTGTTCCTATAATAATTTAGAACAAGATATTTATAGTTTGAAAAATGAAGGTAATATCCTCCTAGGAGAATTTAATGCTAGGACTGCAACTAAACAAGCTACTCTTTTAAGTAATGACTCCAACCATAATCCTTTATGGCTAGATGAGGACCTTGTTTTATCTAATAGCTACAAAAGAAGCTCTGA